>JAHPZR010014661.1:0-25000 GCA_019787425.1 Platygyra sinensis | reverse complement strand
CAAGTAACTGAGCCTGAAGAAAAACTAAGTTCATTTTCTAGAATCGGATTCTTAGCGTTGATCAAGAGCATACGTGTTATAGTGTCTAATGTGTCTAATGCTATTAACGTACCTTCTGTATCCCCTCGCAATAACGTTGAAATTAACGGACAATTGAGTGTTAAGAGGAACAGGCGTCAGCCGAAGACATTCTGGATCAAACTTCAGGTTGGGCGCGAGTAGTTCCCCCTTGAGGGTCAGGGTGCGGTATGGAATATCTCTGTTACCATTCAGTATTACCGGAACGTGTACCACAAACAGACCAGGGCTTCCTGTAGAGATATGAAGGAAAGTTTAATCATACCACTTACCAGAGTGGTAACAAGAATGGTACACTCTCTAATTTGAAGCTTTTAAATTGTGTGTCATGAATTCCAGTGGTTAAGTGGCCAACTGTGATTCAAGTAGCACACTCATTACTTAAACGAAGACACTACAAAATTAATTATCTTACGTGGAGTAAACAGTACTCCCAGATGAAATGTCTCCCCGCTGTCCAGAGTGATGTCAGGAATGACACTCTTCTTTCCTGCTGAGGAAGGCGTAAAAGGCGAGCCTGTCCTGTGAAGGAATTTAAACGTGCCATCCTCCATCAAGGCTCCTGCAGCCTTGGTGTGTAGAGTCCAGGTCAAGGGTTGATCGCTGTTGTTTACAAACAAGCAGCCCTGGAAGTTAACCGTAACTTGTCACTGACACATGCTCTTCATCAAGGAGAAAAAAGGTTACGCTTTTTGAAGAACGAGTAATACCATATTCAATACCAATTTGTGTCAGGTAACTTTTTTCATATACAAAATAGGTTACAGGAAAGCGTCATAATACAAAGCCAACATTTGAGTTCAAACTTCCCCAGTAATATGTTAGCCCAATAGATCACGAGTAAATGACTGTTAAAACAGCATAACACACACTCACCTGTGCCCGTCCCGCCCCTGACTCAATACCAAGATCAAAATAACCAGATGGAAGTTGAAACTCAAGTACAGAGTGCGACAGCTGTAGAGGGGGGCGCAAGGCAGTTGCCACCACGTGACGGCTGGGAGTAGCCACACCCATCAAAGAGGGTACAGGAGTAATAAGTTCAGAGATGGTCCAGTTCATGTGTGAGGGGGCAGGTGTAGGAGGGAAGGTTGACGGCGCTGGAGTAGGAGCCACCGTGTGATTGATGCTGACAGGGATAACAAAATCATAGGATGCAACCTACAAAATACAAAACACCTCAAATTATGACAATGACAATTATTCAAGTAGGAAAAATTATATCTGAACAGGACACAAACAGTGCATTAATATGAGCTTTTGGTTTGCACCTCAGATGGCTGGAATTCCAGAGCACAATCCATGATTTGTTGACCTCTTAAAGACACGTGATAAACACCGTTAGCATCATCCACTGGATCATCTAGGAGAAGCAAGAACACCATTGTCACCACAATATAACAACAAAGTTTGCAAATGATATAATAAAAACATTCACTCGTACCATCAAGATTAGTGTCCAGGAATTTAAGTGAAAAGTCCAGGAATCTGCTCAGGTCTAAAACCATGTCTGCTTGAGTACGAGTCTGAAAACGAATAACTCTCCAATTTAATACTAATCACATAAGTTTAACTTTGAGAAAACCTTGTTCATGTTTTTACCTTGTTACTTAGTTGAAATTTAATAGTCGCTAAAGCACCACAGTGGACTCCACCAAACTGAAATGAACTCTGCAGAACAAAACATAATAAAGTGGATTGGTAAAAAGATACTAGAGAAAAGATAAGTTATAAACCATTAATGACGAAAGTACAGATAATAATTTACAGGGGTTTAACTGAGAATCATTTGAAACGATTTTTCTGACACTAGAGATTGCACCATCTAAAGTCTACCACTTGACTTGCCTGGTCAGTAGCCCAACTGTACTTACCACATCAATGTCGACACAGGGCGGTTCTATTGTACCACCCACTCTCAGTGAAATGATCTTCCAACCTCGCACATTCACCTGAATGTGAGTATCAAACTTGTGGATACTGTTAGGAGTAAACATCACCTGAAATTGAACAAAAAGTGAAACACAAGTAATAACGTAATTGCTTAAGGTTTTACGTTAGGATATTAGTAAAGTCAGCCAAACAGACTACAGATGTGTTGCGGCATGAGCAAAGCAATTTGTTTGCTAGATTACCTTTTCATAGCCTTTCCCTTTCTGGGGTGCTTATGAACAATCTTTCAATCAAGTACTGTCAACCAAAAATGATGCTTCTTGTCATTTATAATTTGTTATATTTCTGTTGGCAGTTGGCATGGAAATGTTGAGTACCTAACGATATACACCACAATATTTGAAGATTTTGTGAACCATTAATTTGTCATGGATGTTCCCAGACTTTTCAGTTACAGCGCTGATTATATTACCGTGAACACCTAAAATATGTCTGGAATGTTTATTGTGTTGTAACCAATCACATGTGAGATCTTCACACCACAGAAACCACAAGCAACGAACGGTTTTCTACCACGGAACAAATTATTTTCGTTTTGTTTTAACATTCAGTCTTTTTACAAGTAAACAATTACTTTTCCTGCCCATTTATTTACAGTATGTGCTATAATAGCGAAGAATACAGGTTTGAGCGATTTTGAAGTAAATTAAGCCGATGTGCCGGGCGGACGCACGCGACAGTTTGGCGCGCGAATTTTCAAACTTTTTGTAACGATCGAAATCGGAATAATTAGTTACGCTGATCGCAAATTTGTTCGGCGGTCTTTCCAGTTTGCGATCTTGCGATCAAGGAACTTCTGCCGGCACAGTAGTTCGAGGGTTCAATTGTTAGCCCACACAAATCAACCCTTGTTCTACAAAAAATATTAGCAAGGATTATGCTAATCACGATTGTTGATTTTTTATTATCTTCATGTGATGTCGTGACATGGAAAGCTGGTCGCCGTCGCGTCGCGTTGGCTTCTAAATTTTTTCTTTCTAAACTCGAACGATGACCTGGATGCGGTCCTCAACACTGATCTTGGGGAACAGCGGTGTTTTAAATTCCTAATAAGACAGTTTGTATCCTTAAACAAAACAAAAATAATTTGTTCCGTGGCCGATAGGCCCGGGGGGGGGGGTACTCGATATATCCCTGGGTGGGGAGGTGCAGCCCGGCCCCTCATACCCTGACCCTGTTTAAGACAAATATCGCTGATTTTCCTACCCTGTTTAAGACAGAATTCCGATTTTTTGATACCCTGTTTAAGACATAGATTAAAAGTTGCGTTTACAAATTGTGTGGCTTTCTTGTTGTGTAATCAATGGAAATTTAATGTGCCTGGTATCAATGCCAAAGTCAACGGAAGTCAGTATTAATTTACAAGAGCTTGTAAAAATTTTGCTGTTTCGTCCAAGAAAAGATATCCCATTTAAGACAAAAATTGACAAATCGATACCCTGATTAAGACAAAAAATGACAAATTCGATACCCTGTTAAAGACAAAAATCCCGAAAAACATACCCTGGTTGGCCGCACGTCCCCATTAAGCCCTTATGAGGGAGTACCTCCGCCCCCCCCCCCGGCCGATAAGGAACGGTTCATTGTTTGTGGTTTCTGTGGTGTGAAGATCTCGCATGTGATTGGTTATAACACAATAAACATTGCAGACATATTTTAGGTGTTCACGGTAATATAATCAGCGCTGTAAAAGGTGAACTATAATTTTGGGCTCCCTAAACACTACCTTAAGTTCTGCTGTTCCTCCAACTGGAACAACCCCTTCCTTAGGAGAGATGATCATTCCAGGGATAGGATGCGTGTCAATAACCTGAAAAATAACGAGGTTCATTAAATTTCAAGAGCCTAGTATTTGATTGCTGAAGTAACTCCCACTACATTGTTAATAACACTAAAATGCCTAGACGAAAAGCCAAGCTTCATTATGTTATTTTTCTTTAGCCCTGCTCATGCAGAGTTTGTTTGGTTTGCATTGTTTGATTGGTGACTTTGCATTCATTCAACTTGGCAGCCAGAAATTAACTGATCTTGATTTGTTTGGGAACAAGGATGTTCATTTAAGTCTTGTGCGCAATGAGTCAAGTACAAACCTCAAAGTAAGCATGGTTATGACTGGTGTTTTTAAGGGACACTGTCTTTACTGTAGTTAAATGAAGAGGTACTGCACCAAACAGAAGCCTTCTCTCTACAAATGCACAGTGGGCAGAGCCAAGCTGAAAAAATTAATACAAAATTTAAAAGTTAGAGACTGCATTTTCAGTTTTAACAATTCATCACTCCCTCAGCAAGTGCCATGGATTGTGTAATATGGTAAATAATGAGTGAAGCACAAGGAATCTCTCAATACTGTACTTCATGTTAACTTGTGGCTAATGTGGCTTCTCAACAACCCTTTACTTCAGCATAAACACCTGCTTAGACAGGGTGTCTGGGAACACATTTATGTCCTGCTTAGGGCAGGTGTCTGTTGTACAAGGTGGAGACTGGTAGGTTAAGTCTGCATAAAGAGTCTGCATAGAGCTTTAGACTGAAGTGGCTCATCAGGCCAGAGCTTATCCTGGTTTCAGTAGCATGAAGCAACCAGGAGTGTTTCTACTTCCTTACCCCCAGCATTAAGTTCGCTGCTACTCATTTAAACACCTGGCCAGGTGCAGAGAGGCATACATGTCCAATACACCCGATCTGTAATGGGTTGTACAAGGGGTGATGGTTCATGATGGGTCGCGATGACCCACAAACAAGACGAATAAACAGGGGAAAGAGTAAAAATATCCCTTGTTCTAAAATAATGATGCCAAAAGCATTCATATAATTGTGGAGGATGACATTTGGTTGCAGACATGTTGCAAACTGACAAACGGTGGCGGGTAATTGTGATCCGTCACAAACTGTCATCAGTTCAATGGCGACCTGCTATGGATCAGGTATATTGGACAACCCTCCCGAGAGGCACTGTGAGAGTTAGTGTTTTGCCCAAAAACACAACACAATGCCCCCAGCCAGGCCTTAAACCTGGACTGCTTGCAACAGAGTCAAGCACACTAACTATGGGGCCACTGCACCTTCCACACAAGGTGAACCCTGGGGTTAAGCTAATTTCATGGAGTTAACCAAACGGCCAGTACTTTGCTACACTTAACAACAACTACAAAAACATTTTATTTTCTCAAACATATAAACAGCATTTCCTCCGAGGATGATTCATATAAAGCTTGTACCTTAGCTGTGCATTTTAGCTTCAGATCACTTCCTCCAGTCACATGAACAAGGAAATCAGTTTCCTCAGGGGCTGAAAATGTTGATTGATAGACAACCTCACATTCCAAGCTAGTAAATGCATCAACAGTTCCTATAATGACACACAGTAAGATTCTTGTCAGTTTGTCTCCTTTGTGGTGGCTATCAAGAATTCTATGACTCTTTAAACTGAATGATCTTCTTTTTTTGTGCTGTTAGTTAATACTTGTGGGTGGTTCATCAAGATAACAGTTTGATTTTCTCTCTCCTTGCCATGTTTCATCTAGGAATACATGATCATACACTGTAGCACAGTTCATTATAGTCCAAATCTCTATATACTCTGGAAGTACATTCTCTCCTACCTATTGATGGTCTGATGGAGAACGCGGTGCCCCTTTCATCTACAACAGGTGACCAAGAAAATTCTGCAGGGTAGTTCCTTTTGTTTAACAGTGTGATAGAGCCTCGAAGACCTAGCAGATTATAACAAATATACATCCAGGTCACTAACATGGATGTTGGTCAATATATCAAAACTCCTCAGTTGTTTTAAGAATTAGCCAGATGAGAGAGGTTTAAACTATCAAAAGGTTTACTCTTCATTTAAGGAATAGAAAGCATGTACCATGTTTCTATCGAGTTTTAGTATAAGTCTACTAGCGTTCTATCACGAATGCCATTCTCTGAGTGGCTACGCTACTCACTATCTATTCTGAGATAGATAGTGAGTAACGTAACAGTGTGCGCTTGTTAACAAAATGATGGCCGTTTCTTGGCATTTTCGAAGTGTTGAGAAGAGGATTTAGATTAAGTTTTGAACAACTAGTAGATTTACACTAAAGCAATTAGATTATTCGCTCTTGATTTCTATTGCGCAATAGAAATCTCGAGCTCATAATCTATTGTTAAATAGAAATACAAGTGGAAATTTGGGAGAACACAAAATGCTTTGGGAACATGAGCCACCAGTGTTTCCACAGCTTTTTTGGGTTCTCCCAAACTTTCATGAGTGTTTTGATAACTCGACAACTTGTGAACTTTGATCATCAAAGCATTACAGTCAAGAGCGTCGAACCGTGGCCACCAGACTAAGTTTTTGACATCTTTTTGACAGGTTTTTGATTAGTTTGATAGGTTTTCTGGCTTCCGGTAGCTGTAAACTACCAATCAAAGGCCTTGAAAATCGAAGTCGGGATATCAAAGCCGCGCTTCTTCGTTAAATTCAGCTGCCGGAATATGGCGTTGCAGGTAGAAGTAGTTACGGTGGGGAAAGATTAGCGACATTTCTACTGAGAAATGTTACATACGAAACCCTGCTTCAGACTATCACCTCTTGCTCACCTTGGTCAAGATTCTATCAGACTTCGCTATAAAGACGAAGATGGAGACTTTGTAAACACCGTCCAGACGATCCTGTTGGTTTACTTTATACCGTTGGCGACGTGCGGTCGCTCAGTAAATATTATAAAAGAGCAAACACGGGTGTTGTTGATGTTCTGTTTCTTGTTCTGAAAAGTTATGAATGTACAGCACACCAGATGTTCAGAGGTAAAACTGATCATGGTAGAATTATTGAAAGAAATAAGGTTTTGTATTCTGGTTCTGATTTCATACACTTAGGGAAACCAACAACATGTCAAACAGTTCGGCGTGTCGAACGCATTCTGATTACATTCAAAGTAAAATATTTATTTATATATACTGGCATAAATGCTAGGCGTTATGAGTCACTGAGCTTCTATATATTCAGAAGCGTAAAGATCAACTTTCTTCGGGTCACGGCAGACTTTTCGGGGGCTCTAAGGGACGCATTGGCTTCATTGTACCGCTTGATAATTTTGTTCACATACGAGCGGCTCACACGAACTTCTCTGGCGATTCCGTCACATGGCAACGATCCAATACCCGTTTACGGTGACAAAGCGATAAAGCCCTCCCGTTATCGTAAAAACTGCCGTTTTGCTTCAGGCGAAGCGGGACATTCGCTGTTGAATACAATAGAAAATAGGCAGCTGAAATAAATGGTCACAACGTTTGGGACAATTTCAGAATGCAAGTTACCAATGTTTTGATAGGCAGCCATACTAGTAATATCTGTCTGTACTTAGATTTCAACGGTCGCTTACAATCTAAATTTGCCGCCAAATATTCCTTGCTCTGAAAATCTGATTGGCCCGCTTAAATCGGAAGCCATCAAACTAATCAAAAACATGTCAAAAAGATGTCACAAACTTAGTCCGGTGGCCACGGTTCGACGCTCTTGACTGTAATTCTCTTTCCTCGCGCCATCAGTACATCAACAGTTCATGTTGGTTCTGGGGCACCATTGAGTGAAAGAAACATGATTTTTAACCAATCAGCTTGCATATTTTCTTAGAACTGTCTTCTAATTTTGCTTAGTGTTTTAGTAATGAGTCAGTACGGATGATATTCAACAAGATTTAAGGCAGTAAACACAACAACTTTTTATTCCAATGAGCGAGTGCAACACACAAGATCAGATGCACATGCATGCATGTATAAAACCGCATGTAAACTATGACAATTACTATGCTACCAAACAGTACATTCTAGTAACTTGCAAACAGAAAACAGAGTCCAGCAAAAACGTGTGTGTCATTTACCCGAATCAGCTAAAAGGCCAGGAGAGGATCTAAGCACAACTTCATCACATGATAGCTCCAAAGCAACAGACACAACTTCTGCCAGGACAACAATGTGCTGCTGATGATAACCATTAATGCTGTAGTCTATACTCCTAAAAATATCAAAAATTAGCAAAGATTTGAGCAGAATATTTCAGTTAGGTCAAGCAACAAAGGCTGATCTGACAAGAAAAAATATTTAGTGAAGAATAAAAGAACCTATCATTGCATTTTGCTTTATTCTAAAGCACATTTGTATACTTTTTGAGCACAAAGCCAACCGTATTGTAACTCACAACTTATTGTAACATTCACCAGTCAGTCCTTGCATTCATTTATCAAAGATCTGTTACCTTTCAAACCTTCCTCTCACATTTGATTCAAACATCATAGCCAGCTTTGCCACAGAGCTGGGTGGTACCACTTGTGACAAGGGAGATGTGTGACGAAGCTCTCGACAATCAATCTATAAGATGATATCAAAAAATTAAATCTGTGTAACAAAAACTAAACCATCAAAAAGGTGATGTTGGACCAACATAGAGGCATGAGGTGCAACAATAGACACTCTGCACTCACCTCAACCACAACGTGGATGAAACTGTTCAAGTTGTTAACAATCATAAGGTCTTTACTGCTGACAGATCGCAAACAGACTTGACCAAAGTCCATCAATGAGGGGCCTGAAAATTAAAGGCAATTGGTTAGACCAATCTACGTTCTTGTATATTACATCAATAACTACAAACACAGCTCAATCAGCTGTGTAGAATAATCAGCTTTAGGATGCATTTGGCTGGAGTGCTCATCAATAATTTTACTGGAAGTAATATATCAAAAACAAGTGCGAGTGCTTTATCAGGGGTTTCAAACACCAAGAGGCAGATAAAAGCACAACACCAAAAGCAGAGTGCTTTTATTGTTTCAAGGTGTGAGGAACCTCCAATGAAGAACAAAGCACAAGTTTTTGATAGAGCTTCTCAAACTTTCTTTGGGAAGTATGAGTTTAGTGTGATTTTCTTTTTTTGTGATAAATTTTGTTTAAAGAAAATGAGCATTCAAAATGCGGATAAGTTTAACAGGCATGATGGAGGAAGAGTCAGATTCACATCATTTTGGGCTGCCAAATTCATCTTCTCAAGAAAATGATTTGGTTAACAATGCCATTCCAGTTTCAACTAAATATAAAAGTAAGTGGGCTGTGAACGTTTTTGCCGAATGGCAGAAGTTAAGAGAGGTACAAGTAATGGTTTTAGATTGCAGTGGACTTTTCAAGGACTACAAACTAAAAAAGGTTCAAGCTTTGAGTGCAGACATTGTAGAAATGGATGCTCTGTCACTGAACTAGTGGTTGTCCAAATTCATGATGGAAGTATCTAAAAAGTCTGGGGAAAGATATCTGCCTTGTGCTCTCAAGCATTACATGTATTTAAAGGAGAAAAATGGATCAGAAGATTTTAATCCTCTGGAAGCTAATGACAAAAGGTACTAACATAGTTTTATACTCAATAAGTAAGAGATTCAAAAAAGTGTCTCTTGATCATGAACAGTTTTTGAACTAACTCGGAAGTTTCTTTATGCGTATTTTCATTGAGTATCAAGACATGTGCACCTGACTTAAGTCAGGCACTCCAATTGGCTAATAACATTATGAATTATTAATGAGTTTAAGGCAGCCAACATACATGTAGTTTATTTTCTGCTATTTAGGCATCTTGGCCTCTTTTTAATTACATGGGTGTTTATATTTGAATTGGAATTACCTATATCTACAAGTTTTAGCTGCTGAGGAGACAGCACTAAGGAACATTCACGCTTCTCCCTTTCTGTCATGGGTACTGCATTCAAGCCATCACTCAACTGCACAGAACAAAATGAAAAGGGAATCATTTGACTACCTGTTTACAATTAAACAACACTAAATCCCTGACTTGCGATGCATGATCAAAAGGCAGCAACATCTTTCAGAAACATATTGAGAGATTGGAACATAATTATGTAACAAACAATCAATGTTTCCAACTATTTATATTTAGATAACACAAGTTTTTCCCAGTTATAATCATCTTTTAACAACAAAGTGACCAAATATCCTGCACATTTTACCATTAAGCACAACTCACATCTTCTTTTACTTACTGGCTTTGAGAGGGTCTGAGACTTGTCTGCTGAAAGCGTCAAGGAACTCAATAACTTCACTTCATCACCAACAGGGCAAGAAGCTGCATAACAAACAAACAATTTTATCAAAATTAGATCACATGACAATATAAAATCTGTCATCCTATGTACTGCGGGGTACTGCATCATATTTTATCAGGAGCAAGAGGATCACTCTAAGGAGCACTTATACTACATTTCCACAGGATCATTAAGACATGAATAAGACCAGGCCAAAAAAGAGACTTTATAGCAAAATGAAACATTTATTGCAAGGTCACCCTTGAAGAATGTGTGTACTTCTCTGACTAATGATAAGTGGAATGGCCACTTGGCTGAAAGATTAAAAAATAAACAAGTGCACTAAAGAAACTAAATAGAATGACGTGTCAATAGAACATAGTTATTAGAGAATAGTCATTATTTCTCCAGGTCAGGACGTAGTTTTCATTTGATACTAGTTCTGACCATTTCGGGTACAGACAAAAGACTCAGTGGTCACTGCAACAACCATATCCCAAGATGCTGTAAGGAAAAACTAAATGGATCAAAGATATCTTGGATATGAAAGGATTAGAAACTTAACCCAACTTACTTGTTTCTGGGGATCTAAGTTCTCTTGTTGAAATCCGTGGAGGTTTTAAACCTATGCCACTTTTCATTCCTAAATCTGTATCATTATTATATCGGTGAAAATCACTGAAAAGATAAAAGTAGGTATTATGAGCACCAAAACAAATATTTTCTGATCACCTGAAATTGTCCAATTTAGTGAACTGTCTTTGCTGCTAAAAGAGATTTCTGGCTTCAAGTGAAATATGTTAGTAGTTGTACCTTCTCTTCTTGTCAGCCTGTCTATTTTGTCTCAATGTTGCTATGTAGTCCAGATACTTTTTTTTATGTTCCACTCTTTGTTTTTCTTCCTGATCAGTAAAAGCATAATCTGGATCTACAAATGTATATCTCTCAATTCCAGTGAATAATGTTCTGGAAAAACAACATGGAATGGTTTTAGAAAATTAAACCAGGGAACAAATTTAGACTACACTGTATACATGTATATTCCTAGTCAGTAGTGCTGCTGAATTTGTCAGCATTTCATATGAGAGGTGCTCAGAACCTGTGAATCATAACTTGTATCATAAATTTGATCTTGCACAGTCTTAATATTCAATATAATAAATTAAGGTATCAGTGTACCCCAAATGACCATCATTCTTCAGCGCCGCTTTACGGTCGGACGGGTGACGCAAACCCTACTATTAAAGTACATATTTTCTGAAAGCTTAATAATTGTAGATTCCGACGGTTTATTCACTAACGTAAAAAAAATTAAGGTTTCTAAAATATAGCCCACTATTTCTCGATGTACAGAGGTTCACTAATCATGTTCGTTTCCGGTCAGATTTGAGCCGGAGAACGCAATTAATATCGCTATGTCTTCTTGACACCTTTCTCTAAAAAACAGTCTTGGGAAATTTTGATTACTTGTCTGGTTTGATTCTGACATGCAGTTAAACTTTGAGAGTTGAAAAAACACGCATTCTCTTCACTAAAATAGTCATAACTTTTGAGAGAAGCAAAAAATAAAAATTCCCCGACACCGTTTTTTTGCCTGATCATCAGGCAACATTCTCTCCAAATTTCAGTAAAAAACGTTGAAAATTAGCCGGAAATGAACTTTAAAATGTGCGCTTCACTCGCTGAAATTTTTGTTTCGAGATATGAAGGAAAATATACTTTAGGGCGTTCTTCCAGTTTGTAGTGAGATAATTACTCAAGATGTCGGAATATAATGACCTGTTGATAGACCAAGTGAATTATTATTTTACTTTAAGTATAGAGCTCATATCAATTACAAAGCGGGCTCAAATGTTGCTCCTGGCGGGAAATCCCGGGGGAGGTACTCCCTTATAAGGGCTTAATGGGGATGTGCGGCCAGCCAGGGTATGTTTTTCGGGATTTTTGTCTTAAACAGGGTATCAAATTTATCATTTTTTTGTATTAATCAGGGTATCGATTTATCAGTTTTTGTCTTAAATGGAATATCTTTTCTCGGACGATAAACAGCAAAATTTTTACAAGCTCTTGTAAATAAGGTTGACTTCCGTTGACTTTGGCATTGATACCAGGCACATTAAATTCCCATTGATTACACAACAAGAAAGCCACACAATTTGTAATCGCAACTTTTAATCCATGTCTTAAACAGGGTATCAAAAATCGGAATTCTGTCTTAAACAGGGTAGGAAAATCAGCGATATTTGTCTTAAACAGGGTCAGGGTATGAGGGGCCGGGCCGCACCTCCCCACCCAGGGATATATCGAGTACCCCCCCCCGGGCGGGAAATATCCTTTGCAAGATCTGATTTCTGCTGCTTGTGCAGGTAGGTTAGTAAGGACTGAATAATTTTCGTTCAATTTTTCGTTTTCTACTTTTTAAAAGCCCTACAGCTAATGTGGATTCACATTTCTTCTAACGAAACAGCTTGAGGGATGACAAGGAAAAAGCGTTCGCAAAAACAAGGGAAAGAAAATCTTCGAGGACGTAACTCGTGCAGATAACGATCAAGAACTGAGTTATCACTTTGCTCAGCAAAAGCGCCAAGGAAATTATGATAAGAGAAATGTATATTCCTCGATGGGCAATCCTCGTTTTGACAGGACACAATCCAACATGAACCAAGCATGAAACATTCTCCAAGAAAATCACATCTGCGGGAGAAAACCGACAGGAAACTGATTTCAAGAGATTTTCTTGGGGGCGACCGCCAGCAACAATTGTTTGACCAGCCAACTTTTGCCACGTCTCTTGTGAGTCCAGGTTCTGCAGGTTCGTCTTTGCCTTCGTCCTCAATTTTCGCCCGGCTAACACTAACACTAACGGTCTCGTTCTCCCATCAATGCTCTTCCTCGTATAGAGCAATATTTCTTCTGCTCAAAGTAGGAACCTTGATCACTAGCCGCTAACACATCAGCTCGATCCTTATCAAATGAAATCGAACCCTTTTTCCTCTTTGAAAGTTTTTTCGCACTAGCAAAAGGACAAGCTAGGACTTTTGCGTTTTTCCTTCGATGACATGGAATAGATACAAGTTTTTAAATTTTTGTCTACAAATTAGAAAATACTTGAAGCAGCACACAAATGTGTGTAAATCGCACAACACCGCGTCTGTCATGTGATCTTTTAATGACAGGGTGTTGATGACTATCAATTAGAGATAATTAATGGAAAGAAATGTTTTTCGTTAATAACTTTGCTTAGAATCAATCTTTTTTCATAGAATTTTTTTTAAATGAAAGATTGCAATAAGATCTATCTGAAAAAGCGGAAAACAACTTTTTGAAAAACGATCAAATTTGGGGTACACTGATACCTTAATAGTCTATTGCCAATGGTGTCATTACTCATGGCATCACATAGAAGTCCAAGAAGCCTAAAATTTATCATGTATCTTTACAGCCCTGATTATATTACCATGAACACCTAAAATATGTCTGGAATGTTTATTGTGTTGTAACCAATCACATGCAAGATCTTCACACCACAGAAACCACAGGCAACGAACCGTTTCCTATCGGCCACGGAACAAATTATTTTTGTTTTTTTAAGGATACAAACCGTCTTATTAGGAATTTAAAACACCGCTGTTCCCCAAGATCAGTGCTGAGGACCGCATCCAGGTCATCGTTTGAGTTTAGAAAGAAAAAATTTAGAAGCCAACGCGACGCGACAGCGACCAGCTATTCATGTAACGACATCACATGAAGATAAAAAAAAATCAACAATCGTGGTAAGCATAATCCTTGCTAATATTTTTTGTAGAACAAGGGTTGATTTGTGTGGGCTAACAATTGAACCCTCCAACTCTGTGCCAGCAGAAGTTCCTTGATCCCAAGATCGCAAACTGGAAAGATCGGCGAACAAATTGGCGATCAGGCGTAACTAATTATTCCGATTTCGATCGTTACAAAAAGTTTGAAAATTCGCATGCCAAACCGTCGTGTGCGCCCGGCACATCGGCTTAATTTACTTCAAAATCGCTCAAACCTGTATACTTCGCTATTATGGCACATACTGTAAACAAATGGGCAGGAAAAGTAATTGTCTACTTGTAAAAAGACTGAATGTATTGTTAAAACAAAACAGAAATAATTTGTTCCGTGGCCGATAGGAAACCGTTCTTGCTTGTGGTTTCTGTGGTGTGAAGATCTCGTATATGATTGGTTACAACACAATAAACATTCCAGACATATTTTAGGTGTTCCCGGTAATATAATCAGCGCTGTAAGTGAAATCAAAATGTTAAGATACTAGCAGCCAAATAAAGTCAAGCATTAGAGCAAGAAATAAAAGGACAGCATATTTACACACAAGTAAAAGTTATCACAATAGAAACTAACTTGACATTATCATCCTTCTTTGCTGGTCGAATGCTGGTTGCTCGATCATTTGGGTGTGCAATTTGTGGTACTCCAGATGGTGGCTGTGTTTTAAGATAATTGGTTGTCCTGGTGCCAGTGCCATGAAGATATATAGGAGTTGTATAAATCGGTATCATCCTATTATAAGCAAAGCCTTAATTTAGTATGTACATTCAATTAGGTAAAGAAGGAGAGTACCTGTAATTTCTTGACAAGAACAACATCTTATAAGGGGTTAAGAAATAAATTAAAAGATCTTCAGGAGCATTTCTTAATAATTGTAAATATGTACACCTATGTTGAAGTGGCTTGTAGAGGGCTAGTGATCTGAATATTGTGGTCAAGCTAGTGTATTGATCATTCTATTCTTTGAACAGCTGGTCAGATGGGCAAGTGAATTAATTAGGGGGAAGAATTTGAGAAAATCCAAATTACTGACTGAAGTGATGTGAGAGATCAAATTATTGTTTTAATTTTAACTAATTAATTGTACCACTTGGAATTCTTTTAGGAAGCTATTGATCGGAAATGGCAGCTGTACAAGTATATTCTAATGACATGCTGCTTTAATGCAACCTAGAAAAAATGTGATTTTTTGCACCCTGTTACAATAGACGAACTAATGTGTACATTCTTCACGTACTTAACAGCAGAGGGATCACCACCATCATATGAAAACTGTTCTGCAATGCCTCCTAGAACATCCAATGAAACTACAGGTTTAAAGATACCCATCTGATTGGGTCTGAAGGTCAATAACACATCCACTGACTGCCCAGGATTGATGTAATCCTGTGATGGAGAAAAATGGAAGTGTGCGGTAGAATGGAGAGAAAACGTCAGTGGTAGACTTGCAGATTCATTGTTTACAGTACAAAGGGCATCAACTTGTTCACCAACAGTACAATCTCCAAACTTGAACACAGGACTGGGTGATATAGATAGCAGTACTGGTAAAGCTGTACCCACAACAGCAACTTCAACTCTGGAGCCTGAAAAAGATCAAACAATTCACATCAGCAGTTCAGAGACAAATTCTTGGTATCTGGCTTGCTGCTTTACAGCTTTGAAAATGTTCTTCACTATACAACTCTTCCCCTGATCTGTTCTCACTATAATGACTGCAAGTATCTGTACATATTCATTGTCTGCCATTAACAGTTGCCACTTAAAATTCACGACATTCATAATTTATATTATAATAAATAAATAAAATTATTATTGGACATCAGTTTTGTGTGATGTTTGTCAGATTAAATTAGAAAGGTGAATTTTTAGTAACTAAAACACAACTACTGCACACGTTATGGAGTGTAGTACATGATTTACACTAAGCAGTGTATAGAGCACAGTTATGTCAAAAAAGATATTCAAGACCTATTGAAAACCAATACTAGTGTAGCCTAAACGTTTTAAGTGTATACTCTTATTACTATCAGAATTGTTCTTACCTCCAGTGTCATATCCACCCATAGACTTATCAGAAATACCAGCAATACTACCCACAGTCTCTATATGCATGAACAGGGTGTAATCTTTCCTTGGAGGTGGCTGATCACCAGCATTCCAGCCTCTGCTAGACTTGGTGTATCTTGGACTGAATCTAAAGTGAATCTCTCTTTTTTCTTGTGGATAAAGGATGCCTTGACTTGGCAAGGCTGTCACAAGTGTTGTCAAGTCATTAGCAGAACCAAGATCCTGAGAATTTGATTGAGACAACAACACGGCTGTTGCACTCTTGGTCAAGTCAACACCCTAGAGGTATGGAATAATCAGATAGGCATAACTATTCAATAGCTCAAAACATATTTCAGTCATTTAATTACTTGATATCTTGCTATAAATGTATCAACATATTGTCAAACACACAGACAATGCAATTAAAGAGAATTAATTAACTACCAGGGGATTTTTTCAATGTTGACCCCAAATACACATGAACATACTAAGAACTACCACTGAAATACACGTAAATATATTGCAATCACTAAGGAGAATTGATTAAAACATTATTTTTTGTGACTGAAACAGAAAGGATTTGCATACCACTTCCTGACCCTCTCCACCTTCTTCCAGTATAACAACAAAGTTAGCCACATCTGGTCCATTGTTATAAATAAGGAAACACTCTGTTTGGTCAGTGCCATAGTAAGTTGAACCAAAATTAATTGTTTGTACATTTTCTTCTGTGTCCATTGTCAATAGCTCCAGCGATCTTTCAACTACATTACCGATGATTTGAAGAGTTGCTGGAGGCTGTCCTTCTAGTTTCACTCTATAGAAAAAAACAGCATATTTAAATTGTTAACTGGTGAAGATGATCTGACAAGTTGTTAAATTTAAGGAGCTAATGTAAGTTCCTAGAGTCAAAGCTTTAGTTAGATAATCTGGTTTTGTAAAATGTCATGTTCAAGTGACCCTTAACCCTTTCACTCCCAAGAGTGACTTAATAGATTTTACTCTGTCTAACGCCAGACGATTTTACTCGTCAAAGGGAGACCCCTTGGGAGTGAAAGGGTTAAAAAACTATCTCCCTTAACCCTTTCACTCCCAAGAGTGACTTAATAGATTTTACTCTGTCTAACGCCAGACGATTTTACTCGTCAAAGGGAGACCCCTTGGGAGTGAAAGGGTTAAAAAACTATCTCCCTTAACCCTTTCACTCCCAAGAGTGACTTAATAGATTTTACTCTGTCTAACGCCAGACGATTTTACTTGTCAAAGGGAGACCCCTTGGGAGTGAAAGGGTTAAACTGGTTTCAAATTAACAAATTGAAGTCAGCTTCTCATGCATCCGTTCTGTTATCGATCATGAATTTCATTGTACATGAGATGAGATGACAGATGAGAATTTATTGAACACTCCCCTGTTGGGCTTTTCAGTTGCCAAAGTAGCTGTGGATCCATGGCTACATTCTCAATTTAGCTGTGGATCAATAAGGCTATAACAGACCCATAAAAACTGACATCAATTTATTTTTTTACGATAACAAATTGTCAAATTGTCTGCTCTCGTTGGTTGATGCACCACATAAATTATAAATCCATGTGTCTGTCTGCTTATAATTGACAATGAAAAGTAGCCAATAAATGCACAAGAACTTCTGTAGTTATCTTAAAAAGTTAGTGTCACTCCAAAGGAGGCAATGCCCATGGCAGGTAGCTTGTGTTCTTTGGTTGACCATGGTACATCAACAGTTTTCACTTACTGTGCTTCTTCTTCAAGCTTGCCTGGAGTCTTGCTGATGAACTCAACCTGTACAAAGTGAAAAATGAAGTTATTTCATTTACTGGTTTACCCTTTGAACAAATCTTTATTTCATATACTGTTGACATGAACAACCTTCCTATGTTCATTATTATCAAATGCCAACATCACACATACATTGTCTAAATTACAAGGTATATCTCTATTATAGTTAAATTACTCTTAGAATTTGTTTTGGCTTTTAAAAAATTATCAATAAAGTAGGGTCACTCCAAACATAAAAGGTTAAGTCTGCGTGCGAGCCAATTGTTACCCATCTGGCCAGAGTTTATCCTGGTTTCTGTAGCATGAAGCGACTAAGAGTATAATTGAAGGCTTTCCTGCAAAAAGGGCGTATATCGCTTTTTTGGCCGATTTTCATTTTTTGCAGGATCAAGCTAATATTTGGCAGACTGACTTGTTTTGACAGGAAAAACTTCGTTCTGTAACTTTGTTGGTTGATTTGCGCTTCGTTTTCGAGAAATAACGTATGCAGAAAAACTCAGTTTTGCAAGCGGCATCTCTTAGATATCTTTTGTTTAAACGGAAAACAAAAGAAACCTTTTGTTTCGCTAAACAATGAAGTCACCGAAGCGTCGCCAGTTTGCTGCTTGTTGTTCAAACCGAGACACGTTTTATTATCCATATAATTACGTGGGTTTCTCACTACTACTTCATTAGCTCAAGCGATAAGGCGCTAGATGAGTCACGGCCGTGTTTGTTTCGACGTGATGCCAGTTCGGTACGAGGTCTGTCGTAATTTTTTTTTTTTGGTTTATTTATCCTTTTTCTTCCAAAACCCGCAACATCTATTTAAAAAGACCGTCCTGTCGAGTTTGCGTCGAGTCCAAATCCACCTTCGAAGAATTCGAGCCGATCGATACAGGTTTTATTATCTATAAAATTACCAGGAGGTTTCAGTGTCACTTTGCTGAACGGGCCACATTCATGTTTGTTTTGACGTGAGGCCGGTTCGATACGAGGTCTGTCGAATTTTTTTTCTTGGTTTATTTATCCTTTTTCTTCCAAAAACCAAAACATCTATTTAAAATAAACCGTGCTCTCGAGTTTGTGTCGAGTCGAAAATCACCTCCGAAGAATTCGAGCCGATCGATACAGGCTTTCATTTTGAAAGTCAATATTATTCTAGTCTAGTACTATTCTATTCTATTATTCTAGTCCTCCTGGATGGGATGCTAGTCCATGGCAGGGTTACCCCCAGCATAAAGTTTGCTGAAACCCATTTATATACATGTACCCCTGGGTGGAGAGAGCCACTGTGAGAGTCAAGTGTCTTGCCCAAGAACACAACACAATGTCCCTGGCCAGGGCTCGAACCCTGGCCACTCGCTCTGGAGTCAAGCGCACTAACCATGATGCCAGCGTGCCTCCCACTTAAAACATGCACAGAGTGATTTGCACAATATTTGTGCTTCAGTGCTGATGAAAGAGCTCTAATATTTGAAGTACATTTAAACCCATTGACTCCAGGGCTTTTTGCCAAAAAAGCATATTTTGGACATTTTGGAGATTTTCAGGGTGGATACAGGCCAAATTAGCTCCAGTCTACTCAAAGAGGCATTTGCAACATGACAGCATGCTTTTCTTTCCACTAGCGTCATGTTTTATGACATTTTTGCTTGGGCATGTGCACATATCAAAATTTTGAGCCAAGAAAGTGACCTATGTTTTTAGGCTATTCATTTTTTTTTTTATTTTTTGCCATTCTTTTCCTTATCTTTTTGCTGCAATGAATGACCTTCTACCCAGCTTGCTTCTGGCTCAAAACCATCCGAGAAAGCATCATTGAGACAGGCAGTTTTTGTCATGGAGTAGCCACGTGGAGTGGCAGGAAATTTTGCTCTGAGATAAATTTCACTCAAATTTCTGAGCATTTTAGTGCACATTGCAGGCTCCATTTAGCTGATCACTTTGATCTGGATATCATTGGAAAGATATTATCCTCCTGCAGAAGTTGAGTATAGATGATGCCAAGTTTAATCAAAGGTGATGGTATCAGAAGTGGAACAAAGCCCAAGGCTCATCCTGGGTGGTTACAGGCGGCACACGAGTCCATGGGTTAAGTATCAATATTAGAAACACAGCTCACCTTAATAGCCTGCCTTGCTCCTGGCTTTATAATGCCACCAGATGGCATAATTGTGATTGGTTGATTGCCATTGTACCTTATTTTGAACTCTCCTGTTAAGGATCCTTCATTTACAACAAAAACTTCCTGTGTTAAGACTTTGCCATCAGCCACTGTTACACCAAAATCAGCTGGACCACTCAGTTCCAACTGTGGAGAAGGGGTATACCTGTTGAGAATATAAATGATAATTTTCACTTAGTTAACATCACCTAACTAAAATACTAACTTATCTACCAAAAACAATTCATTAGGCAGGGAGACCACTACAGCGTAGCTAATTACAGTGGAACCCAGGATAGTGATGAGAATTAAACTTAAGCTACTCATCTATAAACAAGAATCAAAAGGAAAAAAAGTTCAAATTGCTAAAAACGGCACAACAGCAGGCACAGAAGACCTCACTATGTTGCACCTGGGACACACTGTTTTCATATTTTCATTTTTCAAGGTTCTTACGTCGTCGACATCATACAGATCTAGAGTCTTATTGTAAAATTGAAGTAGTAAACATTTAAATGAGGCTAGAGAGAGGTGACCATTAGCAGGGTTCTCAGCACACATTTTAACAAGCCACAGAAAATTTATAAACAGGCAGTACTATTTTAATCTGAAGGAGCAAGGTCCAGGGACATGCTCTGTGGAAAAGTTTGAAATTTAGGATTACTAGAAATGTAATTTCCTGCATCCTAAGAGACAAATTAGTTATCTAAATGAAGTCTAACAGGGTTTAATGTGCTGTCTGATCATCTGCGGTAAGTAGATTCTCCTGGGCAAGTACCTTCTCATTCTCACTTGCCAGACTGGCAGGGGATCAGGCAAGTCACCTGCCAACTAAATTACCAAAAGAACAAAACTGGAATTGAAGTATTTTTTGAGCCCTGGTCTGCAGGTCAACAAAAATGACCTGTTTAAGGCTATAAATTGTGGTGTCTCAATGTAGCTGAAGACAGAACTCATATAATCAATCAATCAATCAATCAATCCATTTATTAAAGTCATAGCGTGGGATTGAGGTTGCCCTCAGTATCTGAGCCAGAGACTCGTGTATAAAACGCATGACAAAAACAGAATTAAAATAAGATAAAAGTAAGAACACAATAACAATAATATATCAAATTTAAATAGGAGTTACATACAGGAAATTATAAACAACTGTAGTCCAACTACTAAAATATGCCAGATTTGGCTAACTTATTAGTTTAATCAAAGTTTTCATAGTACATATACTAACGCAACAAGAGGAACTTCAACAACATCATTGTCAACCACAAGTATAACTCTGTCCTGAGCATCTTCTGCCTTGGTGGTGTAATATTCCACTAGACCTGATACCTCCAGTCCAGGTGCAATAGCATGGTCTGGATTCTTCACTTTTAATCTGAAAGACTGACAATGAAAAATACAAATAGTAAGTTTCTGGGAGTCTGACCCATGAAAAAGGACATTAAAGTATCCCTCTGCTGGAGAATCCCACATTGCAGGGATGGAGACAGGAGAACACCTGCATGGTATATAGCACCATATCCATGGCATCAGTATGTTATTTTAGAGCCTGGTCAAAGTTTTTTATAATAATGCTGCACCTAGTTATATCTCTGATCTTTTTACCGAGCGCCAAATCAGCATTGGTTTACGAGGCAAACGTAGACTGATTATTCCACATGTAAATACAACAAATAATATGGTCTTCACTCATTTCGATATCATGCCAGCAAATTATGGAACTCATTGCCAGATAATGTCCGTGTATCCACTTCTCTTGCTGCCTTTAAAAGTGCACTTCAAACTGTCCATCTGGAAAGTGAATGCTGTTCTTTTTGTGACCAATATTATAATTCTTAAAATTACTTGTACATAATATTTATAATTTATTTTTATGTAATTTATTTCATTTTTTTTTGATTACTTTAATTATTTTATAGATTTATTTTCTTCGGAGATATTAGCAATTTGCTATCAACTAATTCGAAGTAAAATAAAGTCTTTGATTGATTGATTGATAAAACACCTTGTAGGGTAACCCCAAAACACTGACTCCTGGTCCATGGACTTCCATTACAGACCAGGTCTGTGGACCACCCCACAGACTGGTCCACAGACTTCCCCTCTTTGGACTACTCCCAAAATAGAATAAAAAATAAAGATTTTACTTTATAGGTTATCTAGGTTACTTGTGTCAGCGAAATTACGAATGTTAGCTTGTGTATGTTACTTTGCGTTCAAGCTGAGGCACAAGTTATGTTACATGTTGCCATTTCCTTTCCTGTGGCTACTGAGAAGCCACTGAATTTGTTCTCCTTGCCCCCTGCAATTTTTCTCAGCCCATTCTCCCATGGGTTTGTGAACTCTTTGCAGGCTTCACAATTTTCTCAGCGGAATTATCGAATACAAAAAAAACATAACCCATACCCAGATTGAGCCACGAATGGAAGAACTTTCCTTCTTTATACCATCGGCATATCCTTACGCCATAAACAGCTTTAGACATTATTTTGGGAATTTTAAAACCCCAAGTTACATTTGCACAACATAAACCCTCAAAATTTTACTGGCACGAGTAATCTGTTAGACAACCCATAAGTGAGAATCTCTAATTATGCACTCTTAATGTTTGATTACTACTAGTTTTTATTTTTATTACATTCTAGGGTGGTCCGTAGAGGGGTCTGTAGGGGTAGTAATCCGTGGACTGGTCCGTAGGGTAGTCCGCAGACCCGGTCTGTAGAGGGCGTCCATGGACCGGGGGTAGTACAGCGCTTTCGGGTTACCCCCCAGGTTCACGAGGCTATGAACAAGTAAACTACTTAGCTAAAGATAAGTGTACTGTGAGCTACTGTGAGATCTGGTGTTATTCTAGATAGCTCCAAATGAAACCACAAAAACAGTTTTCGATGTCACTGGGTGACTGCAAGGCAAGAATCCAAATGTCCCGTAAATGTCAGAACATAACTAAGCGAGTATATGTGATTTAAGATCGCAAACCACTTACGTTTGATGCAGGTCCATGAAATCTAATGCTCTTCGAGGACTTGCTCAGGTTTTGTACTGTCAAGGTCATTTGGTGCACCACGTCCGATTCAGCATCGAAAAATTCCACCACCGGAGGAACAATTCTCACACCTGCGACAGTTCCCTCCATAACTGACCTCTTAACTCAATTTCTACAGTCTATTTCAAATGATTAGCTGGTTACAACAACTAAATGCTTGAAAAGATATATTCCATACTTTTCAAACTGAATTGGCCGCCATAGATTGATTTCGTTGCATAGAAACAAGCGGGAATAATGACGGACATATAACACAAATTCTAATTGGCTACCTTCTTGATAAATAGCTTGACCCAATCAGAAGCTATGTATTATACTTGATCCGCTGTTTTGTTCAAAATGGCGGACGAGAAAAAGTCTTTGACAAAAGCTCAAAGCTGCGAAGTAGTGGGGGGAGTCAGCTGTGATGAGCTGTGACAATTCATCGACGGAAAAATCATGATATAGGTTTACACCCTTTCTTTTATTTCAAAAACATTCAGATACTTTATTAATATGGACGTAGAATCACAAAAAGTTGAAACTCTATAAGTTTATACACGAATATTTTTTTTGTTGCGTGGGTTTTTTGCACTAAATCTTGCATTTAGAACTGGATCTACTAAAAAAGTCAATGATTTGCAAATTGTATATGAAGGATCTTTTTTAAATGTATGGACAACAAAGAATGGCGTAGGTTTCTTTGCAGACGCTGCCAGGCCCTAATTCCAAGAGACTGTACAAGCGGTCCACCGCGGGCCACGCTGTGGTAACTTGTACTGTACGAGTCGCTCTCAAATTTCGACACCATCACACATGTTGCTGTTTTCATATGTAGGCGTATAATCACGTTTATATGTATCAGTATTTTGATTTGCAAATGTGGTGCAGGTAAAGGCGGAAGTTAAGGAGAAATTTTGGCTCCTAACAAGGGTTGTCTCAACTGAGTCCATGTCCACGTGGCCACGAATGGTAAACAACCACCTGTTGAACACGCGTGACGTGTAAAATATTTATTCTGAATATATAATACGGCTTAGAACATGAATGGGACGCGAGTGACAAGACGCCTATATTGCTAAGTCACTGAATTTCTCAGGTAAGTCGATCAATCGTGAACTTCCTAGCGTTTTAACGATTCGGCGGGACCGGAATGTGGGTTACGTCTAGTTGAGTTTTCTTTTTTTGGTATTTCCTTGATTTTTCACGTTACATAGTTTGAACCATCAATCCTTTGTTATGGCTCTGAGCTCGTATTTTGAACGTAGATGGAATCGTCGTGCCAGTTAAGTGGAATTTAAACTTCTCGCATGTTTTTATTGAGCTTAAAAGTGAGAGCATGCTTTTGAAACTGCAAAATTGAAACTGCTGAAATGCGTTCGAAACTAAAGCTTATGCCAAAGCTATTGATATGTATTCGCACGGCGTTTTAGGCTTTTCCGGTTTAGAAAAATTTTTCGAAAGATGAAGGACCGTGACTCCAATTGGGAAAACAACTGAAGCAATTTCGATATCTGCTGTAGTGCCTCAAAGCAATCTACATGCGAAAGACTAATTGCGCATTTCTAGCTGTACTAATAGACCTGAGAAAGGAAAACATCATAAGCAAGCTCCCGTTTGCCGGATTGCCGTGTGTGTGTTTTACCAAATTCGTCAGTAAGGTGAAACCCAAGATGTGTGATTATAGTGTCCGTTTGAAAGCTATTAAATCGTGTTTGGCTTAGATCTAGTTTTGGTCAAAGCATGATCATACCTTGGTCCAATTTTTGAGTGACCAAAATTGCTGAATATGTCACGCGCCTCCAAAGTGAAAGGACGTGAAATTCGTGCTTACTACATTCACATTGCGGGTATGCAATGTGCTAATCGATAATATTTTTCATCACTTCTGTGTGCCATTATCACTGGGTCTTATCGCTTTAGTATACCTGTGGTTTTCGCAAATTTGGTTGAAGATGTATACCCTTCTGTGCCTGACAGGTGCAAGCATATTGGAACGAGCACGAGGAAACAATGAGGAAACATCGCTGTTTTCAGATTCTGCCCCTGAGGCGATTTGGTGTCTCCGCATT
>JAHPZR010014660.1:12500-17353 GCA_019787425.1 Platygyra sinensis | reverse complement strand
TTTTAGACGGTGTTTTAGCTGTTGAAAGTATTCTGAATTCTGCTGTCAAGTCTCTAAAAAATGGTCAAGTGATTGCCCTTCCAACTGACACCATTTATGGTGTTGCAGCACTGGCTCAGTCCACCGAAGCTGTAAACAAGCTGTATGAGATAAAGCAGCGGCATGAGGAGAAACCTGTTGCTATCTGTGTTGGGAGGCTAGAAGATGTTCATAAGTAAGACGAGTAGTTGTTTTTCCTTCCATCAAAAAGCAAAGAACAATAATAAATAGTAGTAATAATAAAAACTTTATTACCGCGTCTATGTATTTAGCTCATAGAGCTAATTGGGGACACCTACTATTACAAAATTAATAATACACATGTAAAAATTACTCGATTCTGATTGGCTGAGAGCAGTGCAGTTCAAGTGTAACACCAGTGCAAAAAGTGTAACACCGGTGCAAAAAGTGTAACACCAGTGCAAATTACACATCGTAATTCTGGATTGTGATTTGCAGAAAGACAATGAGAAATTTTGTAGGCCAACGATGTCATATAAAGCAATGACAAAAATTTTGTACGAAAACTTTGAAAAAAGTTTTCTCGAATGCGAAATAAACGGCTTCAAGAAACATCTTCCGGCACTTTTTCAGCGTGAATTTTTTCATGTTTGTATTATTAATAAGTAATCATACGGCTTTTTCTCGTTCAATTTGGAATTAATTTGCACTTGTGAGTTTTTCAAAAAGCTGAAATTGCACTCGCCGAAGCGGCTCGTGCAATTTCAACTTTTTGAAAAACTCACTCGTGCAAATTAATTCCAAATTGAACTCGAAACCGTATGATTACCTATACTAATAGAAAAAAAACTATGAACAGTATCATAATAGGTAACGATATAGCTAGATAAACTATGCATTAAAATTTTAAAGTATTTAAAAATACTTAAAATATTTAGATAACATAAAAAAATACTTTACAATGCAAATAATTGTAAATAATCACATGCTGCAAAAATTGCAGCAGTTGCTGCTAGTAACCTCAAGTAATAGCTTGCCTTAAGGGCAACCTCATCTTTTCATTTCCGTCTTGCCTTGCATTCTAAATGTCACGATTTTATGTGCTCAAGTAGCCAAATGGATACCAAACAAACACACCTAGAAATACAATCTACAATTCCTACATTTTTATTGCCATCCTGCAGATACCAGGATTATACTACTGGCTGGGGAACGACACAAGTATTCACTAAATACAATATTCTTAAACAAAAATCTACATACACTGGCACAAAATTAATTGCTTTAAGTTTGTAAGCAAATATACAGGTGTCAGCTACTGCAATCCTCAAGTCCATACTTGCTGCTGAGAATATTGACAGTCTGGTTATATGCACTGTGGAATTAACATTAAACATAATTTAAATGAGCTTAAACATTCTAACCACAAACATCGCTAAACATTTCCCCAAGGAATTTGCTACACAAATGTTACACAAAGTTTACACTACTGGATTGCTATGGGTCCACTGTCAATTAGACCTTATTAAGGTGGCTTGAAATAGTTCTCATTTCCTGAAACAAGTTTTACAGAAGTGAGATATAGATGTTCAAATTTGAAAAGGAGGAAAACTTCTTAAACTAGTCCAACTTTGGGAATGAGGATATTAGCTTGTTACTTTGTGCTACAACAATTATGAGGAAAAAAAAGACAGTCTAAATGAAAACGTAAGTAGACCTGTGTACATGCATTTTAGGGGTTAACCTTAATTGGCTGAAGATGTAATTATATCTATTTTGTTATGTTCATGAATTCACCTTCCCTCCCTGATAATGGAAAACTTGCCAGGAACTGACAGGTTAACTACAGTTGATCCCTTACGGCATTGTTCACTCAGTCCTAAAACTCCACCATCCAGAATTAGATCCAGCTTTGACCAGATGTCTTTAAACTCCTAAAAAGCAAAACTCTACAAGCTAAGATTCTTATGAAATACAGCTCAATCTTTATACTGGAAAGAGGAGAAATTTCAAATATTTACATTCCGACGACAACAATAATGCCCCATTGACAAATGCTGATGGAAGGCAATGCTTTAGTTAATTGTTAATAGTAACTTGAAAAGTGATGTGCAAACAAATATATTAAAAATACCGATGTAAAGAAAATTCAGCCATAAAATGCAGTCATCTGTCTAGCACATAATGCCATCTGGAGTTCAAAAAGAAAATTATTTTTTGCAGATAAATAACACTATTATTAAGGCTGATTTACACAGTATGACTTTGTCTCGGATGGCAGGCTTACGACAGGCCTACGACATGAATTGTTTCTTGTAAATCAAACCTACAACTCTCTCACAATTGCCATGTAGGTCCTAAGTCATGTCATAGGCCTGTCGTAAACTTGTTGTATGCGACAAAGTTGTACCATGTAAATCGGCCTTTACATGCAGGGTTGTAGCTAAGAAACTAGTCTCCTGGCTAAGATTTTCATTGGACCGGTCACCATGTTTCGCGAGAGTCCTGGATCTAATTTCATCTCTTATCTTTCACAACACTTTGAATGTGGAGCTACCAAGCTTCCTGTTTACAAGATGGCAGAGGCAGTACACAGAAAGAGTTCACGCTAAATATGTGCTCAAAACCAGATTTTTTTTCCAATTGCTTAACAACTAATTATAGTGACACCGATAGTCAAGGTAGTCAGGAATTTATTCCAAACTTTTCATTTACATGTAGACAGTTCAATATGGTTCAGATATCAAATTATTGTACATGTGTAACCTAAAAATCATTTGTTGTCCTTTACAAGTGAACTATACTGTACCCATCAAAATCCAGCCGGTGATCACCTCCATCTCAGCAAACGAAATTTCACCGGCAGCCAGTGCTTAGCAACAACCCTGTTATTAGAATAAATCTCAAATCTACACCATACAGTCAACTAACCTCTATTTTTAAACTACTTTGCCCAACTGTGCTGATATTTGCACTGGTCAGGGCAAGCGGTTCTTCACACCTTAAACTCAGTTGTCGAACAAAGTAGTGATCAGGAATTCTGATTCCTACAAGTCTTGTAGTGGGGTTTAACCCTGGGTTTAACTGATCAGTTCGTTCAAATACAAGAGTCACTGGGCCAGGAAGCAAGTCTTGAAGAATCTCTTGACTGACAGTTACTTTCCCCCATCTGAAACAAAAAAAAGCAGTAAAATGATTATTTGACTGCAAGATTTCAGGGAGGTGTGGTACTGTACTGGACTCTGAATTAAGATGGTCTGGTAACATTAGCCCTGGTCAAAGTCATAATGTTGAGTTCTTGGACATGACATGCTTTCCTTTCACAGTACCTGTCTCCCCTCCTCCCTCGTGTGTATAGAAAGTTAGAAAGTTTAGAAAGTTTTTTATGGATTAGCATTGTATTGGAATGTTTTTCTTTCTTTTTTCTTTTTGTGATATCTATATTTATATTTATTATTACTATAATTTAATTTTTTTTGTTCTTTTTGTTTGTATCATTTTCTTTTTTGTACCATTGGTGTTCTGCTATAATATGGGGTCTTTGACTCTTTTTCTTTAAATCCTATGGCTTCTGTTATAGTGTGCCATAAAATGTAATAAATATTAAATGGGTACAGACATTGAGGCAACCTGCTCAAATTCTAGAGAGTCACTTGTGATATTTGAAAAAACTTCAAATTACATTTGCAAAAAGACCTTATACAATTTTAAGAGAATTTTCAAATATCACTCATAGTGTAAATATTACCTGTAGGTAAAAGTTTGTATTGAATTTTAGCATTTGTACTGTTCATTGTGAGTTTTATTTGTAGCTAGGTCTATAACAAACCAACTCAAACAACATTTAAGCAAGTCTGTTACCCAAGCTGTGTCTGTCAACTTATTGTTGCAACCTTATTTACCTCACCAGTTAAAATTGAACTATCACTGACAAGAAGATTGAGGTTGCATTGCACTGTATCTGGAAAGTCTGAAGGATCAAAAGAAAATAAGGGGACAGAGAGGGGCATTGAGAGCGTTGGCTGCGATATGTCGATTCCTCTCAAGTTATTTTTAGTTTTAGAGGAAAACTTCTGAATGATACCTTTCAACCGTTGATCAGGGAATTCTGAAAAGGCGGTCTGCATGGAAATATGTTTTGTCAGTAGCGACTAAACAACTAGAAGTGTGGCAATCATGAGAATATAAACCAAACTAGTTGTGAATACTGGTACAGCCACAAAACAAATCCTGTAGCTTGGAAAGAAGTGATCAGCACCAGAAACTCAGGCAGAAATAAATATGAATTCACAGAGAAACAGGACAACTCAGTAGTGATCAGCGACAGAAAAAACTTCCAGATCAACGACGAAATAATTCTCATGTAAGCCACAAAATATGATTTTGAACCAGCAACTAAAATACACTGAAATGAGTGAAAGGGATAACTCAGTTTTTGGAAGCCGGCAAAGATGGAGGTGTCATCTTCCACTGATCACATTCATGCCACGTTTTCTACACTTTAGGTTAATTTGCACTAATGACAGTAAGCTTTCTCTCTTCAGTGTGAGGAGAAAAATCTCATTGTTATTGTTATTTAAAGTATTACAAACAGCCTTTAGTGAAAAGAGGAATAGACCATTTTACAGTTGTTGGCTTAGTGACCTGGCTTATGAATGGCAGCGAGGCTGGAGTTGACCTTGTTTTGATACAGACCTCACTGCTTTTGTTGTATAGATCAAGTTGTTCTTGTGCTTGCTAGTTGACATTTACATGAGAAAAGCAAAGAGGTCTGTATCAAAGCAAGGTCAACTCCAGCCTTGCTTGCATTCATGGCCAGGTAACTAAGCAAAAACTGTAAAAGTTTGGCTCCC
>JAHPZR010014660.1:0-7500 GCA_019787425.1 Platygyra sinensis | reverse complement strand
TTGAAAATGACATGGAGTCATCGAAACGTTGTGTAAAACTTTTTCGCCTATTTTTATCATTAGATCATGTTAAACAAAATCTAATCTTATTCGAATGTTCCGCTGTTGCTACAAAAAGAGCTACCACAGTCACGTCTTTGTATTCGCCTGATTAACATGTGCCATCCACTATCAGCCAGTTGATTAAAGTCATGAGAGGGAGAGTAGGGTGAGAGTGAAATACTTAAGTGAAGGGATCGGTGGGATGGACAGGCTTGGAGAATTAAATATTTCTAAAAAGCTACCTTTGCAACATTTCCACAGGCAAACAACCCTGACAAAGAAACAAAAATGTCCACTTCAACGACGCCTGTGTGGAGTTAAATCTCTTAATTATGCTTGCAAGGGTCTGATCGCGGCTGGAAGGGCTGGGGAAGAAGCGGCCAAAGGGGGAATAGGGTGGGGTTCTCTTCTATCCTGTTTCTTCCCTCTCTTTCCCTCTTCGCCCCATCCTCGACTCGAGTCTGTTCACAGGCTAGCAAGAGCAAACAAGAATGAAACGCGCATACGTTTATTAAACCATTTATTTCTTTTCTCAGTGTTTAATTGCTAATTTCTTATTAATTTCTTTCTTCTTTTCTCAGTGTTTAATTTTTCGTTTCTTACTCTAATCTTACCCTTTGTCAAGGCTCCCCTTGATAACAGACGGTATTTTGTATATATGTCCTGAAGGGACTGCCCCGCTTAAATACTGAAGGTTTTCACTTCACGTCATAATTATTATATTAAACATTTAACTTTACTTGTTGGTTTCATTATCTATAGTTACTGACGTCACCCAAACGTTTTCACTAGAACTTAAAAATTCATTTGCGCGTCATTGGCACGCTCCATGACTGTTATTAATATATAAATTCTCTTAACGTATCTTAATGTCTGTGTAGCTTTACTATGTTAATTGTCTGGCGAATATCTATAAATCTCTTACAGTTATTAAATTTACAATTCGTGTGATAATTTTTTGATACTAGTATTTGTCTGGTACAAAGTCCGTGTATTAATTCTTTATTTTAATTCTTATATTTCTATAATACTTATATCAATTTATGTAAATTATTGATTTTACAGTAACAGATGCAATAAGCATGAAAATACTTAATTCATTTTCCTACTATAGATAAATTAAAGCTTGCTGTAGTATATACTGGAATAACTTTCTTGACATGTGCTTTGGAATTTAACACTTGTGGAAAACTTGTCACAAATGGGTCAATACTTTAGAAAACGTAGTATCCATTACTTGCTTTCTTATCACGTAAATAGTTCTTAATCTGTGATAACCGACTATATTTTTCACTGTAAATAGGTTTATATGTTTTATATAGAAATCTTTTCGTGGCATATCTGTGAAGTAACTGGGTCAAATATCTTAAACTAAACCATACAGCTAAGCGCATATTCCACGTTAAAGTACTGTATTTGTATTGTATATTATGTTCAGGTAAACTATTACACACCATCTCCGTGGATTGGTCAGAAACTGCACGCATACGCAAAGGAATGGGCGCTAGAGGGACACGAGGAATGACCAAATCATACATGACGTCGCGTTCGAGTCCAGGATCAGTGTGAAGAAAAGTTGGAAAGTGATCGCAAGCTATGAATCTTAAAGAATGCTGAATATCTTAGTTACTTTCTTTTTAACACGGGAAGTATTTTACATGAGACAAACATCCTTTTGTCGGAAACGTATGCTACGCTTTCGACAAAATTCGTGACGTGTTGTTGCAGAGAATGAAAAGTGTGAGATAGTGTACATATTCAGTCTAAGTAAGTAAGTAAGTAAGTAAGTAAAATACAATGGGCAGCAACGTTGTTACTCTGTCGATTAACAGTGACTAGAATACAGGTTACGATCGATAAACGCAGCTTCTGACAGCTTCTGATCACGCGGAACCTAAACAGAAAAAGACAGCATGCGTTAACAAACTAAATTTCGGGATCTCTCTGTGGTTAATGAAGTGGTATACCTGTAGTTAATGAAGTGGTATAACTGTGGTTAATGAAGTGGTATAGCTGTGATTAATGAAGTGGTATACCTGTGGTTAATGAAGTAGAATACCTGTGGTTAATGAAGTAATATACCTGTGTCTGGGGTGTGTAAAGTGACCTTTAGCAAACTCGGTTCCTCCATCCCGTTATCTGAAGAAGAGGTAAAAGACGACATTCGTAATTCTTCCAAGCTGTTATTTGGGTGGTAAAGTCATCTTGTGAACATATATGACACTTTCCGTGTAACCTTTTAGTTAGCGCACCTACATCAAGAGCGCCGCCCAGGGTAAATATCTAAATACTAACTAATTTCTTTAGTTTTAGAAGTTCGCCTAATGTGTGAGATCGTCCCGGAGCGGATAGTCCTAAAAGAAGTGTTTTTGTCACAAAGCAAATTAGACGAGCTACTGATACGCCTGGGTTCTGAATCTAAAGCAGACGGCACACGTGTTACAAGTGTAACTGATGATAAACTGTTCAGTCTGCAGCTTGAGATAATTACCTTGAAACAGTTGGCGTAACTGCGTGTTCTGTTGAACTAACAATTCTTCGCGCGTTTTCGCTCTCCTCAGTTCTGTCTCTAAGGTTTGATACTGCTCTTTTAAACACTGTACTTCTGTCTCCAGTGTAGAGCATCTGTCCTGAGATTTTTCCAGCTCACAGGTTAATTGTAAGCACTTTGCTTTTGTTCCGTCCAGCTCTTCTTTTAACATATAACACTGGTTCTGTAACACGTCTAGCATGTTGCCTTGTGTAAAGATATTTTTCTTGGAATTTTCCAGTTTAACTTGGAGCGCTTGACAACGTTTCTTTCTCACTTCCAGTTCGCTTTGGAGTTGGGTTAACTGTTCTCGAGTAGCATTAAGCTGGTTTGTCACTTGACTACAACGTTTCTTGGTGTTTATGAACTTAACTTTCTGCGTACAATACTTAAGTCTAGCACTGTTCAGTTCTTGTTGCAAGACACGACAATGCTCCTGAGAACTTTTAGCCTCGTTAGACGCAGTCCGGCTCTCTTTTTTGGCGTTTTCTAACTGTTCTTTCAGAGACTCGCACCTTCTCTTCACGGCATCTAACTCGTTCTCTAATTGGTTACATTGCTGTCGGTACACCGTAACAACCTTTTCAATGGCTTCACATTTAGCATTCGACTTGTTCAGTTCTGCTTCAAGGGATATGCACTGTGCTTTAGACTCCTCCAACTCTTCTTCCAACGTGCTAACTTTCTTTAAAGTTTTCGAAGTGCGACGCTTGTGGAGTCTAGCTGTTTGTTCTCTGGAAATGATATAAGTTTCGTCACGTTGAATGGCCGAGGTTTTCCCTATCAACCTCCAGCGACGCGCCAGTCGTAAAGCCTCGTAAGCTTTCTCTGTCAGGTCGGGAATAAGTCGTAACACGAGATCAAAGTCGTGTATCCTATTTCGTATTCCTATTGGATAAAGTCCTTCGGCGCTGGTTCGGCTAAATAACTTCTCGTCAATGACACCAGACGTAAGCAGAGCATTCCATTGAGTTAAAACTTTCTCCAGGTCTTTAGGAACGCTTTTGAGGTGCGAAAGTATTTTTTCGTTTTGAAAAAAGTCGCTAAGTGGCTGATAAATTCCTTTTCTAAAGCGTTCAAGCAGATTCTCAAAGCTCATACAAAGTTCGTCAAAGCGCTGAAGCACATTTGATTCCGGTGAGTTTGATTGACTCTTAGGGACTAAGATTCCACGGAGCTGGACATTTCTTTCCCAAGATGCTAACTCGGCGACATACCTGTTGTAAAACAGACATATATGTTAGGTTGGCGTTCACATGCACACTCGCTCAGTACGTCAACTAGTCCGCGCTAGCTACAGGACAGTGTTTTTGGTCCCGCATGCTTAAATAAAAAGTTCCATCTTGTGAAAAATTAACTTTAAGGTACAGTAGCTACAAACACACCCTCTAGAGGTTACTCCTCCAAAGGATCTGTGATTCCAGGACTGCCAGCGACGGGTGAGTTGTTTAAGCTTACGATACAGCTCCTCAAGAAAATGATCCTTTTCTCTCTCACGTGACAAGGTCTGTATTTGTGTTTCAAAGGCTGAGCACTGTTCAGCAAGCCATACTTCACGGGCTGTCTGTGATAACACCTCAAAGTCTTCATACTGGAAAACATAAATCACTTTAGTTTCATTGCGCACTGTTGTGATGAACGTTGATAGCCTGGCCACATAGGCATAGACTAATTTATTATTAATTGGTCTTTTCTGGGTGGGGTGGCTGGGAGCAGTGCGCGTGTGGGGGAAGGGGAGGGGACTAATGAGGATGGGCAGTGTGGGAACCGGTGTAAACAACACATGCTGAGCTTGTAAGCGCAATGACATCGATTTCTGAAGGTTTTGGCGTGTACAGCACAGGTTTACACGATTTTATACATGGAATGTTTTAGCCTGTGAACAGACTCCCAGTGAGCAATATAAAAGCAGAAAAATACACTACACAGAATGATTTTTTTGAAGGTGTAGTACATTTTGGCTGGCCAAATCAGCTTTTTCCAGGTACAATGAGAATTTTACATTGGGATGTCTTTTTATGTAGCATATTTTTTGTAATACAGGAAGTACCGGTAAGTAAAACTAATTGACAGCGTAAGTTAAAGATAAGCATATAGTACAAAAAATGAAATAAAGAACAGGCCATTACAAAAGTGATGGGGGGAGGGTGGGGAAAACAAAAAAAAATCATGCAAGGGAGGGTGACTGAAAAACAATCGTGCAAAGAAGAACTAAAGAAAAAAATTCCTTTAAAGTGAATTGCACTAGTACTGTTGGGCTTACAAACTGTATCTGCCTGAATGGAAACTTGGAAGTCACTGATACCAGCCCATGGCAAGATAAATAGGGTAGATGTTGATGTTTGTCTGTAAGTTTAGTGTAGAGGTCAGTAGATATACTACCGTCGTTAGTAGACATGAGTGAACTGGTGAATTTAAATGTGGAGTAAATGTTGTTAAGGTAATCAATGAAAACTTTTAAGTTATCCAGACCTTCGGTCCAGATCATAGAAATGCCATCGATATACTGTAGCCAAGTGTGGGGTTGTAATGGGGCATTTTCCAAAGTGCTGGCTTCGCAATAACCCAGAAAAAAAGTAAGCATAAGAGGGGGCCATTAAAGTCCCATGGATTTCAAGATAGTGATTATCATTAAAAGGGAAATTGTTCATGGTGAGAATCATGTGAATGAGGTCACAGAGTCTGCCAGCAGGAATGGTATTATGAGAGGAATGTATATAAAAAAAATGGTGGCCACTTGGGTTGTGAAGAACATCAGTAACTAGCATATTATACTAAGACAATAATTGGATAATTTGCTCCCAATTTCTATTTGCTTGATTGTTGACTAGGGATAGGAGTGTCAAAGTTACACTCCTTATACATTATAATTTATCATTTATTTGTGCTCAGTTTCTTGATATTTAAATGAACAGGGAACTTTGGCATTGCCTGTCTTGATTAGCTTACACTATGAATGGGTTGTGTAAGTTGGTATTTGTAATTATGGCATTGAAGTCAGGATTTGTCTAGGAAGATCAAAGATGGAACTCAATAAACGTAGATGTAGATGAGACTGCTCACAGGGAAGGCGTTCATTAAACTGGAAACTGCATTGAGATTTCTCCATTTCCGCATCCAAGAATGTTAGAAAACAAAACCAATAATTCTGCGTATGTAGTTGAAGGCTACAAATACTTCAACAAAATACTTACATAATAATCTTTCATCCTGTTACCTTGCAACCAATTCTCAACATCACCTTGAATGCTCTGAATAAAAAAAAGAATGATGATATGCACACTGAGGGAAATGGACAAGGATTGAAGTGGATATTAAAAGATTTGCAGCATTGTGAGTTTCAAAAAGAACAAATATGTGTAACAGATATTCTTATTGGTTATTTTTAGGATTGAATTCTTCCCAGTTCTAAAAGCGTGTGCTTCCACTGGCCATCATCTTTTCCTAAACAGTTGCCATACATAAGCTCAAACCTTCTAATTTTTATTTGAAAATCTCAAACTACAGTCTTTGCTGTTGCTTCCCTTAGCAACAAGAGTTCATTAATTTTCTTGTCAATCACATCACATATCAACATTTTATAAGCTCTATATTTTATTATTATTATTATTATCATTATCGTTATCATTATTATTTTTTTAATATTAATATTATTATCATCATCATCATCATCATCATCATCATGATTATTATTATTATTATTATTATTATTATTATTATTATTATTATTATTATTATTATTATTTTGCTTCAGTTATCAAATGACTTGCAACTAATCTCTAGCCAGAAACTGCCAGGTGTTTTTTGAATTATCCCAAAAACATAAGAATCATATGTTGAACCACCTGTTGAATCAGGCCAAAACAAAAGATAACTTCCCATCCAAACGTAGCTAGGAACATATAATCTACCATTTTAGTCACCAAACATAGTTGATTCTTAGAAGTACAGAGATCAATATATGCATCCTTGTTTTTAAGTAAAATCAGAAGCGATGTAGAAAACTACACTATATGTTACTAAATTAAAGGCAACATTATTGATTAAGAAACACATTTGGATTTTTATTTTTGAAACAACTGTTTCAGTTTCTGTTTCCATAAAGTTCTCTGTATGGGATATAGCTAGATTTCAAGCTCTGTTAACCTTCACACTCCCGCTCATTTCTCTGTGGTTTTGTTTTCAAATTCTATAATATAAATTCAGTGGAAAAGAGACAAAAAAAAAACACACCCTGTCTAGTCTGAAGTATTTGCATAGAATGATGGGCGTGTCACTTGATCTCTTCACAAATAAATAGTGAAATAAATTTTACAGTTATTTTCCTGAACGATCATCTTTTCACAAGTTTCATTTTCACTCAAAATTACAACATCTTTCCAAGCCAGAAGTAAAACCCATACCCCATAAAGGTTCACCAAACTAATTAGTCTAGACAGCTTCATTCAACAGGTGCAAAATCAGTAGGGAAAGTAACAACATCAAAAAATATAGAACAGAACTTCTGAAACCTGTATTGGTATTAAGCATTGTGCATCATGATAAGAAACTGTTTCTGAACATATCAAAAATACTGAAAACATTGTAAATATTTCATGCCAAAAAACACAAAAATTCAGATTCAACAAAGGAAATCTCTGGTGAATCATATTTTGAACAAAACAAATTTGTACATCTGTATACCAACACGATAAGGTACCGTTACAAAACAACTGCTAACTAAAACGGTAATACTACATAGGACATACAGTGTTCGTGTACATAAACGATTTTCTTCAGTTTTGTAACAAATTTTATTTGGACCATTATTCGATAGAGATAAACATAAGCTGTCAAATTTACATATTCTTCAAAGCACATCAGTAAACAAAAATTCAAGTATTTCTTCATCGTTAACAAACTAAAAATTACACAAATTCTTCCACCAA
>JAHPZR010014659.1:45000-95021 GCA_019787425.1 Platygyra sinensis | reverse complement strand
TTATATTTGTTTGATATGCAGAGTCCCCACAAATCACTAAACTTGAGCCTGGAGATAACGCTTCAGTCAATGTCGGAGGCACTTTGGTGCTTAAATGTTTCTCCGAAGGGGAACCAACGCCATCTGTTTACTGGCAGTACCCAGGTAATGGAAAAGGTAAGTTGATAAATTAAGGGAGATATGACTGGATATCGGACTCCACGAAAAGGAGGATACTTGCGGTTATTTTAACTTCTTCGCCAGACAGATGTTACCTGGTTCTTCGTGATCTGAAAGGAGCTACATCACGGTTTGCGCATCTCGAAAAGTTCAGCCTGATTTTTTCAATTTCTTTGTTTGTAATCCGTGTTAATCTTCTCCATCCTTAACCATCAGTATGGTTTATTATTATCTCTTTAGCGTTTTTCTATCGTAGTAGACTATTAGTTCCACGTTTTCAGTTTAAAGTGGGGTTTAGGTAACTCTGTACTTGGTAACGGAGCTCCTTACCTGACCAAGCTTAGGACACGAGAAATTAAACCAAATTAAACACTCTGATGTACGAGACTATGAATAAACAACACCACATATACATTTCTAAAAAAAGAAAACGTACAGAGGAGAGGTTAATCAAGCCCCTAGTTAACTCATTTTCTTATCATTGCATTTTAATTAACAAATAAAGAAGCCTAAGCCGTGTATTACACTGTGATAAAACACGACAGGCCTTTGAGAACACAAGGGAAATGTAAAACACAGGAGCCGCAGGCGAGTGTTTTCTACATTTCTCGAGTGTTCTCAAATGGCTGGAGTGTTTTATCACAGTGCAATACACGGCTTAGGCTCTTTCATTTGCTTTATGATATGGATTTTACGCGCGCAAAACAATAAAACGAGCTTTTTCTTTGTTTTATACTCTGATAAAACATGGGTTTTCGACCAATCAGAGCGCGCCCAGGGTCCTATCTATATTATAAACATCAATAAAATATGTACATGACTTGCTTTCGTCATATAAAGTTAGTATATATAGATACTGTAATTTATGTCGTGATATTTAATAAGTTTTATAAGTAGTATCTTTTTAGTATAATATACTAATACAAATGCTGTAATATGATTGGCGGAGTCTTTTCACGGCCATTAGTGTCCAGCGGCTTGGTGTGCTCGACAAAATTACAACGTTTCCACGTTTCTAGAAGTTTTGAAAGAACATTTAGAAAAGACTGGATAATCAAATTCCTGAGAACACTAAAAGAAGGACCTTCAAGGTTTTTTCAATTTCAAAAGTACAGATGTCAAATTGACAGTTCATTGCTAGCGAATTTTCGAAAGAATTTAATACTAAGACCAGAAATGATTGAAATCTTTATTTGAAGCCAATTTCGGTAAGAATTCTACAAAAACGATTAAATTATTCGTTCTCGACCTCATCATTAACTGTCACCTCATAGAAATCCCGAGCTCATAATCTAATTGTTTTAACATAATTAAACTTATGATTTACTGTAATTTGCATGCATGGCTGGATAGAAGAGCAGTTAATTTCACGATGGATGCCGCGTGGATAAATAAAGATCTTATACGATATGTGATTTCCTAAAACGGCCGTTTTCATCACTATAATTAAGGGTGTTTCTCTCTACCTTTGGATCACTTTACAGGCTCCAAAACGCAAGAACAGATGAAAGACAAGGATGGTAATCCCACGGGCACGCAGCTGACCATAACAAATGCGGATTCGTCAGATGCTGGGGACTATACTTGCATGTCAGCTAATACACATGGCGAAATAACCCGCTCTGTTCACGTGACTGTTATAACGTCATCTTCCAAGAGGTCGACGGTTCAAGTAAACAGTAAGTTACTTGCAGTTCAAAGTTGAGTATTAATTGATGCACATCTTTATCGAGATTTAGCTCAACATCTCTCAAAATTTGCAGAACATACGTGATTTACGACAAACTCAGAAAAATCCCACGATGCAACCGTGGCGTTACCGTGTTATTTTATCATAAGAATAATTTCTTTTTTGTAGTGTTCATTTTTGAAAATTGAAAGTTTTTCCCAAGTTTCCTGAGATCAAGGCAGTGAACTGAAAGAACCATGCACGGGAACTTACATCTTTTTTTCAGTCTTTACAAAATTTGAGCTAGTGCCGTATATACACAACCGTCCTCTCAAAGTCTTAGACAAAGCGATGTACATGTTTTCGTGTTGTATAGCTGAGAGAGGTAACCTTACTGTATATACCCATCAAAGAAATTAACAACAAATGTTTCTAAATTTTTCAGAAAAAGTGGTGGATAACTTTGCAACAAGAGCCCAAGGTAAGGTAACCCGGTCTCTTTAACAATTAGATTATGAGCTCGCGATTTGTATCGCGTGATATTTGACGAGGGTGCAGCCCGAGTCAGCTATTACGCATAGAAATCGAGAGCGAATAATCTGATTGTTGTAGATCGAATCTTCATGTACTAGTTGTTCAAAACTTCATCCAAAATCCTCACAGACACTTCAGGTGGCAGCGGGGCCGAGTGGTCAGCGTGTTGGACTCGCAATCCGGCGGTCCCGGGTTCGAGTTCCGCTGTAACCACTACCTGGATTTGTTTCTCGGTAGCCCCAAGTTCAGATCCTCGGCCACGCTTGTAAATAGCCAACTGGTTTGCCTTCGACCAGTTGGGATTCTTAACAATGTTATGTTCAGTTTGAATTAATTGTTTCAGTTGTTTGCTCAACCCCACTGGCACTTGAGTTGTAAACACGGCCGAGGGTAGATAAAGGTTGTATTTTACTTTTTTTAAAGCAAAAATAATGTCCAATTTTGTTCACAACCGCACAGTGCTAGACTACTTGCTATCTACAACAGATTAGATGGTGAGTAGCGTAGCCAATCAGACAACCGCATTTGTGATATAGCGCCAGTAGATCGACACTAAAAATATTTACATGTAGTTAAATAGTACTTGAATTCCTTGTGGACCCTATTTCGAGTCTTATTTGAATCTCAATATAAAATACAAGCACCCTCTAAATCCCTGTCCTTTATACTACCATATAAATTTTACTTGGGTAGATTCATGCAACTGTTTTTTACTCTCATGCATGGTTGCTGTGTTTTCTTTCAACAGCTCCGTGTCCCCCAGGAAAATTCAGCTCGGACGGACTGGGACCCTTGTGTCGAGTTTGTCCCGAAAACTCGTACCAGGACCAGACGGGAGAGGCCGCGTGCAAAAACTGTGAAAACGGAACTAAAACTTTGCAATTAGCTGCGACTTCTGCGGAGGCCTGTGGAGGTAATGTAACTATCCGCGCATATTTACAAACATATCAGCAACTTTTACTAGTGCTGATGTGAACGGTTCCTATTGTTTTTCTTTGCAGCTGTTCCTGTGATTACAAGTGTGAACTCCAGTCTAAACACAACCAGCAAAGAAGTTATGTTAGACTGTTTTGCCAATGCCTCTCCGTCAACTCTTATTCGCTGGCGCTTCTTGGAAGATATTCCAAGTGAGTGAGCTAAGTAGCTAAGATTGTGTTTCCGCTCTCTTCCTTCTAGATTTGATTGAGGAGTCTGTCGTGTATGTTGATTGGTTAATAATGATAATGATAATGATAATGATAATGATAATGATAATGATAATGATAATGATAATGATAATGATAATGATAATGATAATGATAATGATAATGATAATGATAATGATAATAATAATAACAATAATGATAATAATAATAACAAAATAATAAAACTTTATTTATTTCACAAAATCGGTAAAAATACACACACTGAAAAAAACGAAATGAAAAACTCTATAACAAGTAGTATGCTTATAGAAATACAAATAATAATAGTAATAACAATAATAATAATAATGATAATAACAATAATAATAATAATAATAATAATAACAATAATAATAATAATTTTAACAATAATAATAATAATTTTAACAATAATAATAATAACAATAATAATCTCGGTGTTTTCAAACATGATGAAACTCACTCTCTTGTGTTTGATGTAATCTATCAAACACTCAAGATCGTTTTTTGACTTATTTCAAACATGGAGAAGAGAGTTAAAAATATGAAGCGTAGAGGGGAATTTTTACGAACTTCGAGGTGCGTGAAAATGTGGTCTTGATATAACTAAAAAACCTCTAAAACGGAGAAATAAAATCGGAAGAAACTTGATGAAATATTTTTTAATACGCAATTCGTAAAAAATTGTTTTGCAGGCGCTTTCCTTGGTATTCCTAAACTCATGCGGCTGGTGGACGACAAAGGGAAACCAACTGGTACTCGCATGATAATCAGAGCTGTAACTACTTTCAACACAGGACAGTACGAGTGCACAGCACTCAATCCATTTGGACAGGACAAGAAAACTCTTCATTTGAAAGTGCCTCAGATATAGGTCAGTTTATTTCTTTCATCGGTATCTCTTTATGGTGGTAGCGTCCACACTACGCTTAAAAAATTTCAAAACGCAGTTTTATTTCTACGCGGTTATGCTTACCGTCCACACTAATCCATCACGAAAACGGAGCTTTATTTCTACAGTTACAATCTCGTTCCCAGGGTCTTTTTCCTGGCTTAGGGCGAGGTTGCTACGGTTAGGCTTAGCTTCCGTACTAATCCGTCACGAAAACGGCATTTCGTTTTCATGAATGGAAACATTTTGAAAACGGAGCTTTCAGAAACCTATGACGTCACGATAATCACGTGATTTCCCTGGCCGAGGTTTCCTCAAACACAAATCCAAAATGACCAGTGATTAGAGGTTCGATTTCTACCGCTTTCCCGAGTCCAATGATTTCCGGTTTTTTTTAAATCCCCAAGCGTAGTGGACGGGGCCTGGTGTCTCCAAAATCACACACGGTTTCCTTGGCTATGTCCTACCGGCCTGTTGTCTTCGTGTTATTCAGCTACAATCTACACGCTCGAAAAAAAAAAAAATCGGTCACTAATGAGCATCTCTTTATTTTAGGTTTGTCTCTGAAGATCCAAGGGAAATAAACACGGTTCATGTTCACTTGTAGCTGATCGTATTTAATTAAAGGCACCAAAACAATTAATCTTCAACTGCTTGTGTTTTCTTTATTAATGCTCATACAAGTGAGACCTCTAGTTAGCGAACCTATAGAAAGAAATCTTAAAATCCATACAAAAAAATCTTCATTGTAACGAACAGTATCTTTCGCCCCGGTAATAGCACAATAAATAGAGAAGAACCCCTATAAAACAATGCCTCGTTGTAGCGAACATATTTTGCAGTTCATTGGCCCCTTGTTACATCGAGGTTTAACTTTACTTTGCTCTGCTTTGTTGGCATATGTTAGCCTTTTGTTTTAGGGTATCCAGTAGTTCGCTTCTTTTTTTTTTGATATTTTATTTTAATGTTCCACATGACTTACACTACATTGCACTACATTACACTACATTACATTACGTTATATTACATTACCTTGCATTACATGACATTTTATAACCTTAATAACATTACATTACATACTTTACATTATATTACACAAGACATACTACGTTACTTATGCTACACAATACCAGTTAATTACGATACGTGTTAAACTAATGCACTCTCCGAGAAACTTCATAATCTTATACGTTACATTACAGAAAGGTGATAATTGGCTTCCACTTTTCATCGTGAATTTTTAATTTGTTATTTTTTAAGGCGATAGATCGCTCGATGGATTCGACATACTTTATCTTAAAAAAGACTTGAGGTAAAACAGGTAGAAAATTCTTAAGCCGGTTAGAGTAAATGACCTGTTTACCAATAATAATAATATGGTTTAGAAGGGCCCAATCGAGATTCTTTTGAGCTAGGCCAAAAATAATGTCGTAGTCACTTAAAAAATCAATATCTATGTTTATGGATTTTAGCCAGAGAACAGCAGACTTCCAAAAGGTTATGCTGTGCTCGCAATAACAAAAAAGGTGCTCGAGAGATTCTTCTGACGTGTGACAAAATGTACAGAGGGGAGAGCTGACTATTTTCATTTTGTATAGAGATTTATTGGTATATAATATCCGATTGAGAATTTTGTAGTAGTTCGCTTCTACTTCGGTCAGTACTGCTGAACACTTTTGGGGGTCTTTTTAGAAGTAGTAGTTCACTTCTACTTCTAAAAGACCCCCAAAAATGTTCAGCAGTACTGACCAATACTCAACCTCGTTTCCAGGGTCTCTTATCTTACCGCCCCTTGGCTCCCCTCAGAGCGAGCGAGGAAGGGGTGGTAAAATGAGAGACCCTGGGAACGAGGTTGGCCAATATTTTTATTGGCTCACAGTACCCAACTTCGATCTGTTGCCCTCTTTACTCCTTATGATAGACTGTACTGTATCTTACCCGGTCATGATTTCATGTTGTGGGTCTTTCTTTATCTGTTACTTAGTTTTTCATTCCTTCCAGTTAAGTTATTCTATAAACCAGTGAGCTCCTCGCTGTGGGTTATCTTCCGCTCTGCGTTTTACTTCGTTTTCAACTGGGTTATATTCTTTGTGAATTATCCCTGCCTTGTTTCATGGTTTCCTTGGGTGTCAACCTGGCACTTCCCCACTGTGCATCTCCCACCCCACTTTCTTTCTAGATTCTGCATTTTTTATTCGCTTATACTATATCTGCGCTTCGCCTCCTCTAGGGCGTTCGGCCGCAGTGAATACACGCGGAGCTTGGGTAAAAGCCATAGAACGGCTGAGGTTTTGCCGATTGTGGGATTTTGGACAACGTTGGGTATCGGGAAGCAGGTATCGGGTAATAATAATAAGTATCGGTGAAACGCCGAAGAAAACAGGGAGGAGGAGCTACATAGGTTAACGAGCAGGGAAACGTAGGAAGAAACGCACCGTATACACTGGTATAGCAAAAGAACAAGCGCATAGGAAATTGCAGCAACCCAAAAACACACTGAAGATGCATGGGAACCATGAAAGAAGACCCAGCCAAGGTTGGCTGGCTAAACTTGGGCCCGGTTGTGGGTCCGACATTTATCTCACAGGGTAAAGGACATGTTATAAATGAGCGAAGACGTTTGCCTGACGAATATTAGGCTTTAATCACCAAAACTCGTACTTACACAAAACATGGCGGCTAACTGCGACCACGAGGATTGTAGGCTCATATATAATCAAGTCAAACCACACAACACAATGAGCTATAATGTAACGCGAGACGTCACGCAATACTCGTAACGCAATACTCGTGCGCAATACGCAATGTCATTTACAAGAACACCACAGGGCACACCTCAAGATGGGAACGTATGAAGTATGGAGAACACAATACAGCCGGATACTAGGTTAGATTCTGGCGCAGAGCTAGCTAGGTGCCAGCCAAGGTGGAGGTGGTCAAAGTAAGGTGTTGGGCAACATTTGTAGTTGGCACATGTCTGCGCTTCAGTGGGGATTTAGGATTGAGGTCTTAGTTAGATTCAGGATACAAGACAGAACAAGGAAACACAGTGGATACGCACTGAGAACCCACGAGGAGGATTTTGTGTGGCATAGAGGAAGAATGGGAAAACAAACGAAACGAACTGAGGAGCAGGAAGCCCACGGAAAAGTGAAAACAACAACAACTTTATTTTTGCACCCTTAATTAAATAAATTTACATTCACAAGGAGTAATATAAAAAAAAAGTAAGAAAAAGTGCATGGCTGCCCGAAATAACCACTAGGCTAGTAAAATAGGGCAGCCATCCTTAGCGTATTGAATGGAGTAATTTTTAATGAGTGTCAGGTACATAAGACTTATAAAGGTAACAAATACAACAACACACAAACACACAACAGAAGCTAATTTTAAAATAAAGATAAAATTTAGCGAAAATAAGGAGGAAAATAAAGTATGTAAGCAGATTAACGAGAGGAAGAAAGGAAATGTATCGTACAATTAATTCAGTTAGTAGCTTGCAATAATACTTGATTTTATAGCTTCTTCTTAAATTGTTTTAGTGACAGAAGCTTTATGTTATCATTGATAGCATTCCAGATCTTAGCATCTTGATATCTAATATTAAAAATTCCATAGTTTGTTTTTGTTTTGGGCAGCACATAAGTCATTCTAGAGGAAAGCCTTGTGTTGTAATTATGGCTTTCTTTTATCGAAGTGAAAAAAACATTGAAATAAGTAGGAAGAAATTGGTTTTTAACTTTGTGCATAAAAACAGCAATGTGAACTGTTACTTCATCAAATAATTTGATAACATTTAAATCTTTGAAAAGTGGACTTGTATGTTTAAAAAAAGCCAAAGAAAGTTATGACTTTAATGGCTTTCTTTTGTAGTACAAAAAGAGGTTGCAAAGAAGTTTTATAAGTATTGCCCCAAGCTATTATACAATATGTCAAAAATGGATATACAAGAGCATAGTATAGGTCCAATAAGGTTTTGCTGTTAAGATAATAGCGAAGTTTTGATAGAGTGCCTATACTCGTTTGACTTTTCTTGCAATATAATTAATATGACCTTTCCAGTTAAGATTTGAGTCAATGTAAATTCCTTTGACAATTGCTTTAGTGGAATGTGAAATTTTGCCGTAAAAAGTATCAAACATACAGCTTGGATCAGAATAACAATAATAGTAATAATAATAATAACCTTTATTTGAGTGTCGGTAGATTTAGCTCTAAGCTAAGAGCTAATTGTGGACACTTCATTAAAAGCTGAAATAATTGATCGATAAAATTACAATTAAAAACTGAAATTGATAGATAAAAGTTTACAAAATCAAATAAGTTTACAATTAACCGTAAAAGGAGTGAAATTATTTAAGTGCTAATCATATCCAATTTGCCAACAATAACCTATTAACATTACGAAATTAGTTAAAAATATATAATATAAAAAGGGACTAAAATCAGACATCTCGGTCAGGACTGGCACACTTTACAATTGCAGCTCCCGTCCAATAATCCTTTTAAGTTCATTCCTCGGGTTGCATATTTGAATGCTATAAGGCTCGTTTTTTGTAAGCAAGTTAATGTTCATTCAGAATTACAGCCGTAAAAGCAGAAACCGACAAAACCTAAAATGATATTTTTTAGGAGGGCCGTACTATAATTCGGCTGGCCAAATCAGCCTTCTTCAAAAAATTAGTCTACGTTGTGTCGGTTCAGTGCTTTTGCATTCTTCATTCTTTATGTGAAGCCTATTAGATCAGTATTGATCCAATGTATACCAGACGGATCATCGTTTTGGGCTGTGACTAAAAGTGGGACGGGGACTTGGGACGCGGGGACGTGGGACTCGGGGACGCCGGGACGTGGGACGCAGGGACGCACGAACTCGGGGACGTCGGGACGCAAGGACGTGATAAACAAACAACACCTGAATTTGCAATTTACAATTTTCGGTGGTCAAGAGAAAGGTATGATGGAGACTTCGCCAGTAGCTGATGATTTCCAGCGTCCATGTCGCCATAATATGTTTGCTTGCCTATTTTACCGTGAGAGCCCTGGGTACAGAAAAACCTCGTGGGCAGTAACTGTGTTTTCTTGCTAATCTTTTAACATCGGTGCCTTATGCTTCAGTGCTAATTTCGATGCTGATGTGAAGTATATCTGAAATAATTCATATTTGAACTGCGGTTGTAGATGAAAGTGAAGAATGATCATCGTACTAAATTTTCCAATTTAAGCAATTGGAACGAAGAAGCCCGAAAAAATCTGGTCTTCAACGGGATTCGAACCCGTGACCTCCGCGAATACCCGTGCGATGCTCTACCAACTGAGCTATGAAGCCACACATTAAGAGAGAGGTCAACTGATTTATTGAGTTTAATAAATTAATATGAAATATGCAAACCAAAAGAAGATACAAATGATTTTGTTAAAAATATTGCAAAAAGAAGATTCTTATAAAGATTTAGAATTGATCATATCAAAAGTTAATTTTTACTCTTCATAGCTGTACTTCCTTATTCCGTTCCAATCCTGTTCTGTCCTAGATACTTCGCATTAACTATGTAGTCTTAATGAACTATTGCAATACAAGTTTCTCTTAAATAGGTCTTCTTTTGCCTTTTCTGTAATACGTTTCTTTTAAACTAAGGCTAGCAGATTTCATTTATTTTTATTGTTCCTGGGGCCCGTTTCTCGAAAGACCCGGTAACTTAACGGGTCCGGAATCAGATTTTGATAAGTCTCAAGAAAAGTAGGGCGTGTTTTGACCTCTGATGAAGTCCATTTTGTCTCTTTAGCTGATAACTTTACTGTACAATTTTCAAACCTTTTGAAACTCCCTCTAGAATGGAAAACAAAACAGCTTAACGGGCCCGGTAATTACTGGGAGCTTCGAGAAACGGGCTCCTGGCCCGCCTCGATTAGCTTCTGCTACCTGTGGTGCCGGGTCGGTCATTACTGTATCATGTGCAAAAATGTAATAAAGTTGTCTTGTCTTGTCTTGTCCTGTCTATGAAATGTGAACTATTCCATATATACTTCATGTCATTTCACTCCTGAGGGAAAATATGAACTCAATAAACTGTCCTCGCTCCCAATGTGTGGCTTCATAGCACAGATGGTAGAGCATCACACAGGTAGTCGCGGAGGTCACTTGTTCGAATCCCGTTGAAGCCCTGATTTTTCAGGCTTCTTCGTTCCAATTGGAAAATTTACTGCGATGATCATTCTTCACTTTCTTCGAAGCTGATGTTTTCTTAATTTAAGATTTTTTGTCTTACCTTAATATCAGAACAAAAGCTGACTTCTGTTCTGGTGCTCACGTAAGCTAAGCCGAAAAATCTTATAATAAGACTTTAGTTTTTGCGGAGCTTTCATTTTTAGTCCTAGAATGTGCAGATAGTAGTAGATACTTCTCGTAATGATCTCTAGCTGGTAAGTGAGGGGGAACCTATACTTAGAGATGTCACGGTGCAAGCAAACTGCATATCAGGCCGAACTATGAACGCTAGCAATCATTAGGTACTGGTCTGCTGGTAAACTCTCCAGCATATGTAAATTACAAATTCAGCGCAAAATTCAGGTGTTGTTTGTTTATCACATCCACGCGTCCCGACGTCCCCGAGTCCCACGTTCCCGACGTCTCCGAGTCCCGCGTCCCTGCGTCCTACGTCCCCGCGTCCCTGCGTCCCTGCGTCCCTGAGTCCGACGTTCCAAGTCCTCGCGTCCTCGCGTCCCACGTCCCCATCCCACGTTTAGTCACAGCCATCGTTTTGGTTGCTTGCTTAAACATATTATAATTACGGAAAAGGTATTGAAATGCATACGAACCATATCTTATAAGGAACTGCAAAACACAAGGGAAACCACACGACATGTGGCGTGGCAGAACTAACAAGAAACGAATGAGAAGGCAAATTGCTTCACGGTTTCTTCGAGCGACACTCGGGGTATGATCGGGGCTTGTCTGCACGCTAATTTGGAAGATAAATTCTCGAACTTTGTGTTACTGACTTGCGTTTTCAATGAAGAAACCGTGAAGCAATTTGCCTTCTCATTCGTTTCTTGTTAGTTCTGCCACGCCACATGTCGTGTGGTTTCCCTTGTGTTTTGCAGTTCCTTATAAGATATGGTTCGTATGCATTTCAATACCTTTTCCGTAATTATAATATGTTTAAGCAAGCAACCAAAACGATGGCTGTGACTAAACGTGGGATGGGGACGTGGGACGCGAGGACGCGAGGACTTGGAACGTCGGACTCAGGGACGCAGGGACGCAGGGACGCGGGGACGTAGGACGCAGGGACGCGGGACTCGGAGACGTCGGGAACGTGGGACTCGGGGACGTCGGGACGCGTGGATGTGATAAACAAACAACACCTGAATTTTGCGCTGAATTTGTAATTTACATATGCTGGAGAGTTTACCAGCAGACCAGTACCTAATGATTGCTAGCGTTCATAGTTCGGCCTGATATGCAGTTTGCTTGCACCGTGACATCTCTAAGTATAGGTTCCCCCTCACTTACCAGCTAGAGATCATTACGAGAAGTATCTACTACTATCTGCACATTCTAGGACTAAAAATGAAAGCTCCGCAAAAACTAAAGTCTTATTATAAGATTTTTCGGCTTAGCTTACGTGAGCACCAGAACAGAAGTCAGCTTTTGTTCTGATATTAAGGTAAGACAAAAAATCTTAAATTAAGAAAACATCAGCTTCGAAGAAAGTGAAGAATGATCATCGCAGTAAATTTTCCAATTGGAACGAAGAAGCCTGAAAAATCAGGGCTTCAACGGGATTCGAACAAGTGACCTCCGCGACTACCTGTGTGATGCTCTACCATCTGTGCTATGAAGCCACACATTGGGAGCGAGGACAGTTTATTGAGTTCATATTTTCCCTCAGGAGTGAAATGACATGAAGTATATATGGAATAGTTCACATTTCATAGACAGGACAAGACAAGACAAGACAACTTTATTACATTTTTGCACATGATACAGTAATGACCGACCCGGCACCACAGGTAGCAGAAGCTAATCGAGGCGGGCCAGGAGCCCGTTTCTCGAAGCTCCCAGTAATTACCGGGCCCGTTAAGCTGTTTTGTTTTCCATTCTAGAGGGAGTTTCAAAAGGTTTGAAAATTGTACAGTAAAGTTATCAGCTAAAGAGACAAAATGGACTTCATCAGAGGTCAAAACACGCCCTACTTTTCTTGAGACTTATCAAAATCTGATTCCGGACCCGTTAAGTTACCGGGTCTTTCGAGAAACGGGCCCCAGGAACAATAAAAATAAATGAAATCTGCTAGCCTTAGTTTAAAAGAAACGTATTACAGAAAAGGCAAAAGAAGACCTATTTAAGAGAAACTTGTATTGCAATAGTTCATTAAGACTACATAGTTAATGCGAAGTATCTAGGACAGAACAGGATTGGAACGGAATAAGGAAGTACAGCTATGAAGAGTAAAAATTAACTTTTGATATGATCAATTCTAAATCTTTATAAGAATCTTCTTTTTGCAATATTTTTAACAAAATCATTTGTATCTTCTTTTGGTTTGCATATTTCATATTAATTTATTAAACTCAATAAATCAGTTGACCTCTCTCTTAATGTGTGGCTTCATAGCTCAGTTGGTAGAGCATCGCACGGGTATTCGCGGAGGTCACGGGTTCGAATCCCGTTGAAGACCAGATTTTTTCGGGCTTCTTCGTTCCAATTGCTTAAATTGGAAAATTTAGTACGATGATCATTCTTCACTTTCATCTACAACCGCAGTTCAAATATGAATTATTTCAGATATACTTCACATCAGCATCGAAATTAGCACTGAAGCATAAGGCACCGATGTTAAAAGATTAGCAAGAAAACACAGTTACTGCCCACGAGGTTTTTCTGTACCCAGGGCTCTCACGGTAAAATAGGCAAGCAAACATATTATGGCGACATGGACGCTGGAAATCATCAGCTACTGGCGAAGTCTCCATCATACCTTTCTCTTGACCACCGAAAATTGTAAATTGCAAATTCAGGTGTTGTTTGTTTATCACGTCCTTGCGTCCCGACGTCCCCGAGTTCGTGCGTCCCTGCGTCCCACGTCCCGGCGTCCCCGAGTCCCACGTCCCCGCGTCCCAAGTCCCCGTCCCACTTTTAGTCACAGCCCAAAACGATGATCCGTCTGGTATACATTGGATCAATACTGATCTAATAGGCTTCACATAAAGAATGAAGAATGCAAAAGCACTGAACCGACACAACGTAGACTAATTTTTTGAAGAAGGCTGATTTGGCCAGCCGAATTATAGTACGGCCCTCCTAAAAAATATCATTTTAGGTTTTGTCGGTTTCTGCTTTTACGGCTGTAATTCTGAATGAACATTAACTTGCTTACAAAAAACGAGCCTTATAGCATTCAAATATGCAACCCGAGGAATGAACTTAAAAGGATTATTGGACGGGAGCTGCAATTGTAAAGTGTGCCAGTCCTGACCGAGATGTCTGATTTTAGTCCCTTTTTATATTATATATTTTTAACTAATTTCGTAATGTTAATAGGTTATTGTTGGCAAATTGGATATGATTAGCACTTAAATAATTTCACTCCTTTTACGGTTAATTGTAAACTTATTTGATTTTGTAAACTTTTATCTATCAATTTCAGTTTTTAATTGTAATTTTATCGATCAATTATTTCAGCTTTTAATGAAGTGTCCACAATTAGCTCTTAGCTTAGAGCTAAATCTACCGACACTCAAATAAAGGTTATTATTATTATTACTATTATTGTTATTCTGATCCAAGCTGTATGTTTGATACTTTTTACGGCAAAATTTCACATTCCACTAAAGCAATTGTCAAAGGAATTTACATTGACTCAAATCTTAACTGGAAAGGTCATATTAATTATATTGCAAGAAAAGTCAAACGAGTATAGGCACTCTATCAAAACTTCGCTATTATCTTAACAGCAAAACCTTATTGGACCTATACTATGCTCTTGTATATCCATTTTTGACATATTGTATAATAGCTTGGGGCAATACTTATAAAACTTCTTTGCAACCTCTTTTTGTACTACAAAAGAAAGCCATTAAAGTCATAACTTTCTTTGGCTTTTTTTAAACATACAAGTCCACTTTTCAAAGATTTAAATGTTATCAAATTATTTGATGAAGTAACAGTTCACATTGCTGTTTTTATGCACAAAGTTAAAAACCAATTTCTTCCTACTTATTTCAATGTTTTTTTCACTTCGATAAAAGAAAGCCATAATTACAACACAAGGCTTTCCTCTAGAATGACTTATGTGCTGCCCAAAACAAAAACAAACTATGGAATTTTTAATATTAGATATCAAGATGCTAAGATCTGGAATGCTATCAATGATAACATAAAGCTTCTGTCACTAAAACAATTTAAGAAGAAGCTATAAAATCAAGTATTATTGCAAGCTACTAACTGAATTAATTGTACGATACATTTCCTTTCTTCCTCTCGTTAATCTGCTTACATACTTTATTTTCCTCCTTATTTTCGCTAAATTTTATCTTTATTTTAAAATTAGCTTCTGTTGTGTGTTTGTGTGTTGTTGTATTTGTTACCTTTATAAGTCTTATGTACCTGACACTCATTAAAAATTACTCCATTCAATACGCTAAGGATGGCTGCCCTATTTTACTAGCCTAGTGGTTATTTCGGGCAGCCATGCACTTTTTCTTACTTTTTTTTTATATTACTCCTTGTGAATGTAAATTTATTTAATTAAGGGTGCAAAAATAAAGTTGTTGTTGTTTTCACTTTTCCGTGGGCTTCCTGCTCCTCAGTTCGTTTCGTTTGTTTTCCCATTCTTCCTCTATGCCACACAAAATCCTCCTCGTGGGTTCTCAGTGCGTATCCACTGTGTTTCCTTGTTCTGTCTTGTATCCTGAATCTAACTAAGACCTCAATCCTAAATCCCCACTGAAGCGCAGACATGTGCCAACTACAAATGTTGCCCAACACCTTACTTTGACCACCTCCACCTTGGCTGGCACCTAGCTAGCTCTGCGCCAGAATCTAACCTAGTATCCGGCTGTATTGTGTTCTCCATACTTCATACGTTCCCATCTTGAGGTGTGCCCTGTGGTGTTCTTGTAAATGACATTGCGTATTGCGCACGAGTATTGCGTTACGAGTATTGCGTGACGTCTCGCGTTACATTATAGCTCATTGTGTTGTGTGGTTTGACTTGATTATATATGAGCCTACAATCCTCGTGGTCGCAGTTAGCCGCCATGTTTTGTGTAAGTACGAGTTTTGGTGATTAAAGCCTAATATTCGTCAGGCAAACGTCTTCGCTCATTTATAACATGTCCTTTACCCTGTGAGATAAATGTCGGACCCACAACCGGGCCCAAGTTTAGCCAGCCAACCTTGGCTGGGTCTTCTTTCATGGTTCCCATGCATCTTCAGTGTGTTTTTGGGTTGCTGCAATTTCCTATGCGCTTGTTCTTTTGCTATACCAGTGTATACGGTGCGTTTCTTCCTACGTTTCCCTGCTCGTTAACCTATGTAGCTCCTCCTCCCTGTTTTCTTCGGCGTTTCACCGATACTTATTATTATTACCCGATACCTGCTTCCCGATACCCAACGTTGTCCAAAATCCCACAATCGGCAAAACCTCAGCCGTTCTATGGCTTTTACCCAAGCTCCGCGTGTATTCACTGCGGCCGAACGCCCTAGAGGAGGCGAAGCGCAGATATAGTATAAGCGAATAAAAAATGCAGAATCTAGAAAGAAAGTGGGGTGGGAGATGCACAGTGGGGAAGTGCCAGGTTGACACCCAAGGAAACCATGAAACAAGGCAGGGATAATTCACAAAGAATATAACCCAGTTGAAAACGAAGTAAAACGCAGAGCGGAAGATAACCCACAGCGAGGAGCTCACTGGTTTATAGAATAACTTAACTGGAAGGAATGAAAAACTAAGTAACAGATAAAGAAAGACCCACAACATGAAATCATGACCGGGTAAGATACAGTACAGTCTATCATAAGGAGTAAAGAGGGCAACAGATCGAAGTTGGGTACTGTGAGCCAATAAAAATATTGGCCAACCTCGTTCCCAGGGTCTCTCATTTTACCACCCCTTCCTCGCTCGCTCTGAGGGGAGCCAAGGGGCGGTAAGATAAGAGACCCTGGAAACGAGGTTGAGTATTGGTCAGTACTGCTGAACATTTTTGGGGGTCTTTTAGAAGTAGAAGTGAACTACTACTTCTAAAAAGACCCCCAAAAGTGTTCAGCAGTACTGACCGAAGTAGAAGCGAACTACTACAAAATTCTCAATCGGATATTATATACCAATAAATCTCTATACAAAATGAAAATAGTCAGCTCTCCCCTCTGTACATTTTGTCACACGTCAGAAGAATCTCTCGAGCACCTTTTTTGTTATTGCGAGCACAGCATAACCTTTTGGAAGTCTGCTGTTCTCTGGCTAAAATCCATAAACATAGATATTGATTTTTTAAGTGACTACGACATTATTTTTGGCCTAGCTCAAAAGAATCTCGATTGGGCCCTTCTAAACCATATTATTATTATTGGTAAACAGGTCATTTACTCTAACCGGCTTAAGAATTTTCTACCTGTTTTACCTCAAGTCTTTTTTAAGATAAAGTATGTCGAATCCATCGAGCGATCTATCGCCTTAAAAAATAACAAATTAAAAATTCACGATGAAAAGTGGAAGCCAATTATCACCTTTCTGTAATGTAACGTATAAGATTATGAAGTTTCTCGGAGAGTGCATTAGTTTAACACGTATCGTAATTAACTGGTATTGTGTAGCATAAGTAACGTAGTATGTCTTGTGTAATATAATGTAAAGTATGTAATGTAATGTTATTAAGGTTATAAAATGTCATGTAATGCAAGGTAATGTAATATAACGTAATGTAATGTAGTGTAATGTAGTGCAATGTAGTGTAAGTCATGTGGAACATTAAAATAAAATATCAAAAAAAAAAGAAGCGAACTACTGGATACCCTAAAACAAAAGGCTAACATATGCCAACAAAGCAGAGCAAAGTAAAGTTAAACCTCGATGTAACAAGGGGCCAATGAACTGCAAAATATGTTCGCTACAACGAGGCATTGTTTTATAGGGGTTCTTCTCTATTTATTGTGCTATTACCGGGGCGAAAGATACTGTTCGTTACAATGAAGATTTTTTTGTATGGATTTTAAGATTTCTTTCTATAGGTTCGCTAACTAGAGGTCTCACTTGTATGAGCATTAATAAAGAAAACACAAGCAGTTGAAGATTAATTGTTTTGGTGCCTTTAATTAAATACGATCAGCTACAAGTGAACATGAACCGTGTTTATTTCCCTTGGATCTTCAGAGACAAACCTAAAATAAAGAGATGCTCATTAGTGACCGATTTTTTTTTTTTTCGAGCGTGTAGATTGTAGCTGAATAACACGAAGACAACAGGCCGGTAGGACATAGCCAAGGAAACCGTGTGTGATTTTGGAGACACCAGGCCCCGTCCACTACGCTTGGGGATTTAAAAAAAACCGGAAATCATTGGACTCGGGAAAGCGGTAGAAATCGAACCTCTAATCACTGGTCATTTTGGATTTGTGTTTGAGGAAACCTCGGCCAGGGAAATCACGTGATTATCGTGACGTCATAGGTTTCTGAAAGCTCCGTTTTCAAAATGTTTCCATTCATGAAAACGAAATGCCGTTTTCGTGACGGATTAGTACGGAAGCTAAGCCTAACCGTAGCAACCTCGCCCTAAGCCAGGAAAAAGACCCTGGGAACGAGATTGTAACTGTAGAAATAAAGCTCCGTTTTCGTGATGGATTAGTGTGGACGGTAAGCATAACCGCGTAGAAATAAAACTGCGTTTTGAAATTTTTTAAGCGTAGTGTGGACGCTACCACCATAAAGAGATACCGATGAAAGAAATAAACTGACCTATATCTGAGGCACTTTCAAATGAAGAGTTTTCTTGTCCTGTCCAAATGGATTGAGTGCTGTGCACTCGTACTGTCCTGTGTTGAAAGTAGTTACAGCTCTGATTATCATGCGAGTACCAGTTGGTTTCCCTTTGTCGTCCACCAGCCGCATGAGTTTAGGAATACCAAGGAAAGCGCCTGCAAAACAATTTTTTACGAATTGCGTATTAAAAAATATTTCATCAAGTTTCTTCCGATTTTATTTCTCCGTTTTAGAGGTTTTTTAGTTATATCAAGACCACATTTTCACGCACCTCGAAGTTCGTAAAAATTCCCCTCTACGCTTCATATTTTTAACTCTCTTCTCCATGTTTGAAATAAGTCAAAAAACGATCTTGAGTGTTTGATAGATTACATCAAACACAAGAGAGTGAGTTTCATCATGTTTGAAAACACCGAGATTATTATTGTTATTATTATTATTGTTAAAATTATTATTATTATTGTTAAAATTATTATTATTATTGTTATTATTATTATTATTATTATTATTGTTATTATCATTATTATTATTATTGTTATTACTATTATTATTTGTATTTCTATAAGCATACTACTTGTTATAGAGTTTTTCATTTCGTTTTTTTCAGTGTGTGTATTTTTACCGATTTTGTGAAATAAATAAAGTTTTATTATTTTGTTATTATTATTATCATTATTGTTATTATTATTATCATTATCATTATCATTATCATTATCATTATCATTATCATTATCATTATCATTATCATTATCATTATCATTATCATTATCATTATCATTATCATTATCATTATCATTATTAACCAATCAACATACACGACAGACTCCTCAATCAAATCTAGAAGGAAGAGAGCGGAAACACAATCTTAGCTACTTAGCTCACTCACTTGGAATATCTTCCAAGAAGCGCCAGCGAATAAGAGTTGACGGAGAGGCATTGGCAAAACAGTCTAACATAACTTCTTTGCTGGTTGTGTTTAGACTGGAGTTCACACTTGTAATCACAGGAACAGCTGCAAAGAAAAACAATAGGAACCGTTCACATCAGCACTAGTAAAAGTTGCTGATATGTTTGTAAATATGCGCGGATAGTTACATTACCTCCACAGGCCTCCGCAGAAGTCGCAGCTAATTGCAAAGTTTTAGTTCCGTTTTCACAGTTTTTGCACGCGGCCTCTCCCGTCTGGTCCTGGTACGAGTTTTCGGGACAAACTCGACACAAGGGTCCCAGTCCGTCCGAGCTGAATTTTCCTGGGGGACACGGAGCTGTTGAAAGAAAACACAGCAACCATGCATGAGAGTAAAAAACAGTTGCATGAATCTACCCAAGTAAAATTTATATGGTAGTATAAAGGACAGGGATTTAGAGGGTGCTTGTATTTTATATTGAGATTCAAATAAGACTCGAAATAGGGTCCACAAGGAATTCAAGTACTATTTAACTACATGTAAATATTTTTAGTGTCGATCTACTGGCGCTATATCACAAATGCGGTTGTCTGATTGGCTACGCTACTCACCATCTAATCTGTTGTAGATAGCAAGTAGTCTAGCACTGTGCGGTTGTGAACAAAATTGGACATTATTTTTGCTTTAAAAAAAGTAAAATACAACCTTTATCTACCCTCGGCCGTGTTTACAACTCAAGTGCCAGTGGGGTTGAGCAAACAACTGAAACAATTAATTCAAACTGAACATAACATTGTTAAGAATCCCAACTGGTCGAAGGCAAACCAGTTGGCTATTTACAAGCGTGGCCGAGGATCTGAACTTGGGGCTACCGAGAAACAAATCCAGGTAGTGGTTACAGCGGAACTCGAACCCGGGACCGCCGGATTGCGAGTCCAACACGCTGACCACTCGGCCCCGCTGCCACCTGAAGTGTCTGTGAGGATTTTGGATGAAGTTTTGAACAACTAGTACATGAAGATTCGATCTACAACAATCAGATTATTCGCTCTCGATTTCTATGCGTAATAGCTGACTCGGGCTGCACCCTCGTCAAATATCACGCGATACAAATCGCGAGCTCATAATCTAATTGTTAAAGAGACCGGGTTACCTTACCTTGGGCTCTTGTTGCAAAGTTATCCACCACTTTTTCTGAAAAATTTAGAAACATTTGTTGTTAATTTCTTTGATGGGTATATACAGTAAGGTTACCTCTCTCAGCTATACAACACGAAAACATGTACATCGCTTTGTCTAAGACTTTGAGAGGACGGTTGTGTATATACGGCACTAGCTCAAATTTTGTAAAGACTGAAAAAAAGATGTAAGTTCCCGTGCATGGTTCTTTCAGTTCACTGCCTTGATCTCAGGAAACTTGGGAAAAACTTTCAATTTTCAAAAATGAACACTACAAAAAAGAAATTATTCTTATGATAAAATAACACGGTAACGCCACGGTTGCATCGTGGGATTTTTCTGAGTTTGTCGTAAATCACGTATGTTCTGCAAATTTTGAGAGATGTTGAGCTAAATCTCGATAAAGATGTGCATCAATTAATACTCAACTTTGAACTGCAAGTAACTTACTGTTTACTTGAACCGTCGACCTCTTGGAAGATGACGTTATAACAGTCACGTGAACAGAGCGGGTTATTTCGCCATGTGTATTAGCTGACATGCAAGTATAGTCCCCAGCATCTGACGAATCCGCATTTGTTATGGTCAGCTGCGTGCCCGTGGGATTACCATCCTTGTCTTTCATCTGTTCTTGCGTTTTGGAGCCTGTAAAGTGATCCAAAGGTAGAGAGAAACACCCTTAATTATAGTGATGAAAACGGCCGTTTTAGGAAATCACATATCGTATAAGATCTTTATTTATCCACGCGGCATCCATCGTGAAATTAACTGCTCTTCTATCCAGCCATGCATGCAAATTACAGTAAATCATAAGTTTAATTATGTTAAAACAATTAGATTATGAGCTCGGGATTTCTATGAGGTGACAGTTAATGATGAGGTCGAGAACGAATAATTTAATCGTTTTTGTAGAATTCTTACCGAAATTGGCTTCAAATAAAGATTTCAATCATTTCTGGTCTTAGTATTAAATTCTTTCGAAAATTCGCTAGCAATGAACTGTCAATTTGACATCTGTACTTTTGAAATTGAAAAAACCTTGAAGGTCCTTCTTTTAGTGTTCTCAGGAATTTGATTATCCAGTCTTTTCTAAATGTTCTTTCAAAACTTCTAGAAACGTGGAAACGTTGTAATTTTGTCGAGCACACCAAGCCGCTGGACACTAATGGCCGTGAAAAGACTCCGCCAATCATATTACAGCATTTGTATTAGTATATTATACTAAAAAGATACTACTTATAAAACTTATTAAATATCACGACATAAATTACAGTATCTATATATACTAACTTTATATGACGAAAGCAAGTCATGTACATATTTTATTGATGTTTATAATATAGATAGGACCCTGGGCGCGCTCTGATTGGTCGAAAACCCATGTTTTATCAGAGTATAAAACAAAGAAAAAGCTCGTTTTATTGTTTTGCGCGCGTAAAATCCATATCATAAAGCAAATGAAAGAGCCTAAGCCGTGTATTGCACTGTGATAAAACACTCCAGCCATTTGAGAACACTCGAGAAATGTAGAAAACACTCGCCTGCGGCTCCTGTGTTTTACATTTCCCTTGTGTTCTCAAAGGCCTGTCGTGTTTTATCACAGTGTAATACACGGCTTAGGCTTCTTTATTTGTTAATTAAAATGCAATGATAAGAAAATGAGTTAACTAGGGGCTTGATTAACCTCTCCTCTGTACGTTTTCTTTTTTTAGAAATGTATATGTGGTGTTGTTTATTCATAGTCTCGTACATCAGAGTGTTTAATTTGGTTTAATTTCTCGTGTCCTAAGCTTGGTCAGGTAAGGAGCTCCGTTACCAAGTACAGAGTTACCTAAACCCCACTTTAAACTGAAAACGTGGAACTAATAGTCTACTACGATAGAAAAACGCTAAAGAGATAATAATAAACCATACTGATGGTTAAGGATGGAGAAGATTAACACGGATTACAAACAAAGAAATTGAAAAAATCAGGCTGAACTTTTCGAGATGCGCAAACCGTGATGTAGCTCCTTTCAGATCACGAAGAACCAGGTAACATCTGTCTGGCGAAGAAGTTAAAATAACCGCAAGTATCCTCCTTTTCGTGGAGTCCGATATCCAGTCATATCTCCCTTAATTTATCAACTTACCTTTTCCATTACCTGGGTACTGCCAGTAAACAGATGGCGTTGGTTCCCCTTCGGAGAAACATTTAAGCACCAAAGTGCCTCCGACATTGACTGAAGCGTTATCTCCAGGCTCAAGTTTAGTGATTTGTGGGGACTCTGCATATCAAACAAATATAAAGATGTTATGAGTGGCAATTCATACTTGTTAAGCATCCTAGTACTCGGATGTCTTGGCTTAAATTAGACTGCGAGCAGTCTCTCTTTTGCTCGAAAATCCGTAGGGAAAATGAGCGTGACGGCATGCGTGACATACGAGCGGCCAGTGGAGAAGCCGCGAGCCGCGAGTAGTCTTCCGACGCCCGCGCTACGTACGGCTCGCGGCTTCGCATATTACGCTGGCACGCAGATGTTGTTTCGAGTTCTTCCTTTCGTGTTTCCCTACGGATTTTCGAGCAAAAGAGAGACTGCTCGCAGTCTAGGCTTAAATTAAAGTGCAAATGAAGTGAAAAATAATTTCTGCTTATTTGAAAGACCTTTCAAAATACAGAAGAATGGCTTTTTTTTTTGAAATATCTTTTTTCGTTTCAGAGATATTAACGTTTTTCTATTATGCAAATTAGATCAGTGATGACGTCATATTGTTTGCAGCTAGAAATTGTAAAATACTGAATAAACAATATCTCTAGAAATATTAAAGCAGTGTTCTTGAAACTTGGCACCATAAATGTGCATCACGAAAGAAACAAAATAACACCCTTAGCACCGTTGCCATGACAACAGTTTTGCCAGTGGTGTTGTTTTAATAAAAACTTAAAATCCCAGTTTTTGTCTGAAAACAAGATCCATCTACCCTACACAATCTATCGTTGGGAGTTACGACAACATGGGAACCATGTATGTTCCATGTAGGACCCCTTGTCTCACTTAAGAGGTTGAAAATGGAGGATTCGTTTTTTCCATAAAAAGAGACTGGAGCCGAAAGAGTTGCTATAGCAACTTCACTAAGGGTGTCATTTTGTTTCTTTGTGATGGACAATTATAGTGCCAAGTTTCAAGGACAGTGCTTTTAATATTTATATGCACTTTAAGAAAGTCTGTGGTCTATTATAAGGGATAACCTAATTGAAACTTTTTCGCCCGGCCACAGAGGAGCGGCATATAAAGATAAAACGCCTCAAAACTAGGCTGCCTTCTAAACAGATACGAACTTAAATAATTTATAACAATAATCTGATCAGGCAGGACTGTAAAAAAGCTCAATTTTTTCAGGTTTCTAAACAACTTACTTCCACAGAAGGTAGCTCCAATATGCAAAGTGTACGTTCCCTGAGGACAAGCAATACAACTTGTCTGTTGAGCTTTGTCTTGGTAAGTTCCATTAGAACAGAAATCACAGAACGGACCAAAACCATCCTTGGAATACCGACCAGGAGGGCAGATAGCTGACGGATTAAAAAAGAAGTTCTCTTATGATTACCCGTGTCCCAAACGTAGGACTTAAAACATTTATTGTACCAAAGTCGTTGTTTTCACGGATCTTTGTGAAGTTTCATAGGAGGCTATTACAATTTCAGGGGTGCCAGCGTTTTATTTGAGGAAAAGGGAAACAAAGTCCAGGAATATTACAGAGATCAAATTTACAAGTTCATCTATCTGAATCATTATCAGCCAAGATTCATTGCTTTTGCTGTTTTACTGCCTTAATAAGTTTTTCTCACGCCAGTGAACAGGAATTTGAGTTATTTGGTTTCATCTCGTGACGTTCCTCCGGCTCTGAGCTTTTGTCGAAGGAGAATTTACATCAGTATTTTGCAGAGCCGTACTTGAAGTTGCGAGTGTACTGTATTCAACCAAATCAAAGTGGGCCTCAAATATTGTTGATATGTTGGTGATATTATGACTATGACCGCATTGCATGCCTACATTTATGTAATCAACCATGTGACTCTTTGTGACCGTAGTTCGATCATGTGCTTGCAAGATGGCGACTGTTTTTTATTAACCTTTATATGTTTCACTCCTTGCCTCTTACTTCCCCACCTTTTTACGAGACAATCAACAATACCACCCTTGATAGTGTCAAAATTAAACTAAACGCAGTGATTTGTTGTGATCCCGGTGGGGAGGACTACCATAGGAAAAGGTTGGAGATGCTAGTCGGAAAATGTGACTTATCTGGGCGTGACTCCAGTTATATGTCACCCCTAAAAGATACCACTTAAAGCGGAATAGGCTTGATTGTTAGCCGCTGTCCAGGAAAGGAGCCTGCGCTAGTATAGCAGACTAGAGTGACCGGCGGAAATCGAGCCAAAAGAGTAATAATTATGAGAGCGTTTATTCATAATAACTTATAATAGTATTTCGTTATGAACATCCCGAGCCTTGATGTATATCCCTAAACGACTTTATCATACGATCTTATCTTCACAATGATACGGCAAAACGTTGGTCGACTGATGCTGTTTGAGTACCGAACTCTGAGAAATACTCTGAGGTCGTCAATTCTACCGTAAATCCAAACACTACTTACGTCTACATGCGTATGATCCTTTCTTTGATGATGTTGTTCCCGACGGACAGATTTTACAGCTTGTTTGCGCTGATTTGTCCTGAAACTCCCCTTCTGCGCATGCCTCGCAGGCTCCACTTTTGTAGGCCGTTCCAGGAGGACACTCATCTGTGAAAATTAAGAAGTCAAGAGAAATTCACTTGAAAAGCGCCTTGTTTTCACCTGGAAAAACGTTAATGACTCACTAGTATACTGCCCTCCTGGTTAGGCTTTTTACGCCACGGATAAGAATTCTGAATAATAGGGCACGTACGTAGTTCCCGGTGTTGTGGTCTGGCCTTGTCTCACGGGTTGGTGCTTCACATAGGGATAACCTCACCGCACCTTTCCCCCTTGGACAGAAATGTCCAAGAAAAATTACTATTAAGCTATGAAACGTCTTCCGTAGGCACAGATGGTAGGGATACACCATCTCTTATCAAATAATTAAGAAATAGAAAACATGAGTGGAAGTTTGGGAGAACTAGAAATGTTTCGGGATCGCTAGCAGATAGGCGAGTGTTTCAAAGGTTTTTTCGAGTTCTCCCAAACTGCTACAAGTGTTTCTATTTAACAATTTGATTACTGGCTAGAGTGTTTCTGTCGAGGAACTATCGGCTGATAGCTGTCCCGCGAGGGCAAATAAGCTACTTTAAAGAACATCACATTTCCAAGGTATGTACTAAAACTCGATAGAACCACGCATGTTTTCTATTTTTTTTTAGAAAATACCAAGACGAAAAAACAAGTGTTTATACGAGTGTTTCTATTTAACAATTTGATTACGAGCTAGAGTGTTTCTGTCGAGGAACTATCGGCTGATACCAACACGAAAAACAACTTTTTAACTTTGATCACCAAAATGTAGATTCTCTGTGCTCACGCCTTATACCATTACGTCAAAGGCTTATGCTAGTTCTGTGTTATGTTTCTATCTAACTTTTATTGAAGCAGGATTTTAAACCAATCCGAGCGCGTATCTTTTTGGGGCTACTTCTAAACCCCTATAACAGTCAGGTAAGATCGACGTTTAAGTCTTAATATTACGTGCAAAACTAAGATTAGGGAGTTATAATTAAAGGTTCAACTTACAACAACCCTCTCCAAAGGAAGAGTTTCGAACGCTACCAACATCACATGGGACACTAGCGTTAACGTCCTTATAGCCTGCAGAGGGAAAATAGAATTTTTACCACAATTGCTACTAATCTCGCTATCTGATTGTCTAATTTGCAGTTGTCGATAAATGTCCAGACAACGTTGCTCGCGTCAATGTGTCCGCACGCAATGCCTTTTTCAGCTCGCACTCTGAAAAAAACCCACTTTCTTTGATGTTCATATTGTAGCAAAAAACCAAATCGAATGTGGTTTAGCGTTGTAATCTTATCGACAACGATGCGCGTCATCACGGTGGTCAAAAATTTGTTGACCACTGTGATAATGCGTATCGTTGTCGATAAGATTACAACGCTAAACCACATTCCATTTGTTAAATCAACGACAGCTTAGCTGATTTCATCAGTATTCTAAAGTACTAGACCGGCAACTTTCCTAGCACCAAAATAAAATTGGTCAAACAGCTTTAGCTCTCTTTGAAAGTACAATTACACAAAGGTACGGAAGTCCACACAAAGTACGTAGAAGGGATTTAACTTCTCAGGCAGTATTGTTTGTTCTAAAATGTGGCCTATCCCCGGGGGGGGGGGGGGTACTCCCTTATTAGAGCTTAATGGGGACGTGCGGCCAGCCAGGGTATGTTTTTCGGGATTTTTGTCTTAAACAGGGTATCAAATTTGTCATTTTTTGTCTTAATCAGGGTATCGGTTTATCAATTTTTGTCTTAAATGGGATATCTTTTCTTGGATGATAAACGGCAAAATTTTTACAAGCTCTTGTAAATTATTATTGACTTCCGTTTACTTTGGCATTGATACCAGGTACATTAAATCTCCATTGATTACACAACAAGAAAGACACAATTTGTAACCACAACTTTTAATCTATGTCTTAAACAGGGTATCAAAAATTGGAATTCTGTCTTAAACAGGGTAGGAAAATCAGCGATATTTGTCTTAAACAGGGTCAGGGTTTGAGGGGCCGGGCCGCACCTCCCCACCCAGGAATATATCGAGTACCCCCCCCCCTCCCCGGGGGCCTATCTTCATGTTCTTTTTAGGTTGACTTTGTTATGACTACACATACCCTTGTTGCTATTAGATATTCGTGTGGTTCTATGCTAATACCAAAGGTGTCTTTGGTAATCTAAAGCGAAAACAGGCTAAGGTGCGTAGCATGAGGGAGTCAAGATCAATATTGGCATTCTTGGTTGGTCGGTCGGAAAATGGTCTCCAAAAAAAATCTAGAATTATAGCTTAGAGATCCTTAGAGCCTGGAAACAGTAAAGGCGTGTTTACAAATATCAACAAGAAGGCAATGGATATCGAGGAAGACCAGATCGTTTTAAGTCTTAACAGTCAAACAAAAACACGGGAAAAGAAAAGAATGATTTGGCGATTCTTCATTTTTTCCATGTTTTTGCTTGACTTTCACAACCACATGTTTTACATTTCTTCTTCAACTTTCAACTTTACTTTATTTAGCACTAGAGTTTTTTGTTACAATATTAACATAAAAGAAACAGGAAAGGATACATATCTAAAAAGTTTAAATATAACAGTAGTCTATAGTTAGTGCATGGAGACTAAAAATACCGTGAGGTTATCGAGTTAGCCTCCATCTCGTTTGAATGAACATAAAAGAAACTGGGAGTAGAGGGACAGATTACTAAATTAATTAAAAGCTACATTGGGCGACAAAAGTAGTTGAGACACTTTTAGGAAAAGACGATTTTCGATTCTTAAGCATTTGTTCTATTTTATTTGCATCTAGCGTTAAATCTCTGATACCCCCGGCCCCCCAATTCAATGTTGTGTAGGCGTTGTGGTCTGTGCAATCGAAGAAATAGAAAAATCAACATTGTTGTGGGGGAAAGGGGGGGAATGTTTCCAAGACGCAGAAAAATCGAATTTTAGTGCCAAGTGTATCAACACTTTTGTCGCTCATTGTCTGAAACAGTAAATTTGTTTCTGGTACAATAGCCGGTATACTACTTAATTGAAATGCCTGCCGTCGCTTTATTCCAGGATTTGGGTTCTTCGTATGGAAAAATTATGGCAAGCTTACTCATCAGTTTCAAAATTTAAGGAAATTATAGCTTTTTTTGGAAGTGTAATCTTGCGTGACATTCTTGCGTGACATCGCCAATTTAGGGTGTTGGTCATCTCCACCTTATTTCTCCCCGAAAAAGGAATGAAATAAGAGAGTAATTGTTGAATTACAAACTTCCGGTGGTACTCCCAAAGTAGGCTATCTTGGAGTAATTCAAACAACCGCTGTGCAGAAAAATCAGCGATAAACCACGGTCAACCACGGGTAACCATGAACTGACTGAATCAATATTAATAGTATCCTTTTAACCATCATTTGGTTACCCGTGGTTAATCGTGGTTAATCGTGGTTACCAGTGAAAAATCTGCATTTATCTGCATTATGTAATCGTTTTTCCAAGCTGAACTGGAAAAAAGAAACAAACTTTGTAGAATAGGAGAGACTATGTTATAAAACTAACTTTTGCGCTCAGAAGGCACGTTTTTATTGGTTTAGCGACAGCTGACCGTGAGTAATGGCATCATTTTTACATCATACTTGCGTGTTAGAAGCATTCCGTTAACAGCATTGTGTTGAGCGGACAAAATTACATAAGATCACTTGTTTTATCACGCTTTTGTACTTCATGTCATGACTTCTCAATGTTTTATCAATGTTGAAGCGTTAAAAATAGAATAAATTAATTAACTTTTCGATGCAAAAGGTTTACCAATGAGAAACCGTTGGAAACTCGCCCAGTAAAAGTGTAAAAGCACTAAAATCATCGGTTGATATAAAATTTGATGTGCTCAGTGCAATGCCGTTATCAAAATAATATATACATGTTGCTGTGACGTCATTATGAGGTCATCTGTAATGGTAAAGTATTGTATTAAGGTCAGACAGAGAGATTTTTGCCAAAGATCGATGCAATTTCTGTTTTTTCGTCAAAATATGACAACTGAAAAGTGAAAGACTTGTAGCCATCATGTCATAGTGAGAATTGCGTTGAATGAAAGTGAGGTAGACACCCTTTGAACACTTTAAAAGAGAAAAAGTGGCGATAAACACCACCCTGAGGGCTAAATATGGATCCATTTATTAACGAGATACACCAGGTTTCGTCTTTGTATTGGAATTTCGGTGAGAAGAAAACACTTCCCACCTTTTCTTTAGTCAGGAATCACTCTGAACCACGCATTTGGTCGCTTTTGTAAAAATAAAGTTGCTATAGCTTAGATATATAAAGGAAATCGCTACAATTTGCATAAATAGCCTCCAGACAATGGGCGACAAAAGTAGTTGAGACACTTTTAGGAAAAGACGATTTTCGATTCTTAAACATTTGTTCTATTTTATTTGCATCTAGCGTTAAATCTCTGATACCCCCGGTCCCCCAATTCAATGTTGTGTAGGCGTTGTGGTCTGTGCAATCGAAGAAATAGAAAAATCAACATTGTTGTGGGGGAAAGGGGGGGAATGTTTCCAAGACGCAGAAAAATCGAATTTTAGTGCCAAGTGTATCAACACTTTTGTCGCTCATTGTCTGAAACAGTAAATTTGTTTCTGGTACAATAGCCGGTATACTACTTAATTGAAATGCCTGCCGTCGCTTTATTCCAGGATTTGGGTTCTTCGTATGGAAAAATTATGGCAAGCTTACTCATCAGTTTCAAAATTTAAGGAAATTATCGCTTTTTTTGGAAGTGTAATCTTGCGTGACATTCTTGCGTGACATCGCCAATTTAGGGTGTTGGTCATCTCCACCTTATTTCTCCCCGAAAAAGGAATGAAATAAGAGAGTAATTGTTGAATGGGCCCTTTGCAGTTTACGATCACATGGTACAAAAACCGCCATGCTGGAGAGCAAACCGCCCACTGGGACCTCCAAAACAAAAGAATATTTAGTTAAGTTGCTTTGTTTTCGAGGTCCCAGTGGGCAGTTTGCTCTCCAGCATGGCGGTTTTTGTACCATGTGATCGTAAACTGCAAAGGGCCCATTACAAACTTCCGGTGGTACTCCCAAAGTAGGCTATCTTGGAGTAATTCAAACAACCGCTGTGCAGAAAAATCAGCGATAAACCACGGTCAACCACGGGTAACCATGAACTGACTGAATCAATATTAATAGTATCCTTTTAACCATCATTTGGTTACCCGTGGTTAATCGTGGTTAATCGTGGTTACCAGTGAAAAATCTGCATTTATCTGCATTATGTAATCGTTTTTCCAAGCTGAACTGGAAAAAAGAAACAAACTTTGTAGAATAGGAGAGACTATGTTATAAAACTAACTTTTGCGCTCAGAAGGCACGTTTTTATTGGTTTAGCGACAGCTGACCGTGAGTAATGGCATCATTTTTACATCATACTTGCGTGTTAGAAGCATTCCGTTAACAGCATTGTGTTGAGCGGACAAAATTACATAAGATCACTTGTTTTATCACGCTTTTGTACTTCATGTCATGACTTCTCAATGTTTTATCAATGTTGAAGCGTTAAAAATAGAATAAATTAATTAACTTTTCGATGCAAAAGGTTTACCAATGAGAAACCGTTGGAAACTCGCCCAGTAAAAGTGTAAAAGCACTAAAATCATCGGTTGATATAAAATTTGATGTGCTCAGTGCAATGCCGTTATCAAAATAATATATACATGTTGCTGTGACGTCATTATGAGGTCATCTGTAATGGTAAAGTATTGTATTAAGGTCAGACAGAGAGATTTTTGCCAAAGATCGATGCAATTTCTGTTTTTTCGTCAAAATATGACAACTGAAAAGTGAAAGACTTGTAGCCATCATGTCATAGTGAGAATTGCGTTGAATGAAAGTGAGGTAGACACCCTTTGAACACTTTAAAAGAGAAAAAGTGGCGATAAACACCACCCTGAGGGCTAAATATGGATCCATTTATTAACGAGATACACCAGGTTTCGTCTTTGTATCGGAATTTCGGTGAGAAGAAAACACTTCCCACCTTTTCTTTAGTCAGGAATCACTCTGAACCACGCATTTGGTCGCTTTTGTAAAAATAAAGTTGCTATAGCTTAGATATATAAAGGAAATCGCTACAATTTGCATAAATAGCCTCCAGACAATGGGCGACAAAAGTAGTTGAGACACTTTTAGGAAAAGACGATTTTCGATTCTTAAACATTTGTTCTATTTTATTTGCATCTAGCGTTAAATCTCTGATACCCCCGGTCCCCCAATTCAATGTTGTGTAGGCGTTGTGGTCTGTGCAATCGAAGAAATAGAAAAATCAACATTGTTGTGGGGGAAAGGGGGGGAATGTTTCCAAGACGTAGAAAAATCGAATTTTAGTGCCAAGTGTATCAACACTTTTGTCGCTCATTGTAGAAGAATTGTGGAAAACTTACGTTTGATATTAGCCTGCGAACAGGCTCCCAGCGAGGTCGGAGAAAAAAATTCGACGAACGAAGCTAGTGGGAGTCGGAGCGTCCCCTGCTTACTCCCTCCTCACCAGACCGCTCTCGGCTCGTCCCGCTCGCCCTAGACTACACTCGGCTATCTCCTAAACCCAACCGGGAGCCTGTTCGCAGGCTAGTTTAATATTACTTGAATGAGAGATAGTTTTAGCACTTTTGAATTGTGGAAACTGCTTGCTGCTTGCTTGATAGCTTCATTCGCAGTTTTCCTGGACTCATGGATGTCATTTTTTGAGGCCTTCTATGATGCTACTTTGGTGAGAGAGCTTCTCAGCAACACGATTGTACTGACTGTTGCGAGTTCGTTGTTTAAAGTGGTACTATGATCAAAAGATCATTTCCTTTTCTTCTTCAGATTTTTAAAGTGTGTTCGCTTAACACCTAACTGGCAAAATTTTGAGCTTTGAGTTTTATCCGAAGGCTGTTTATTTTGAGTGTAAGTTTTGGATTTCACGGTCCGCCATTACTCACCTTGAAAACTGACCGACAGGACATCAGATGGTTGGATCTAGAGAAAATGACGTCATTTACTCACTAGCTTAAGATTTCAGCGTGTAAACGCAATTTATTATATATGCAAAACATGGGTTTAAAAGTCTGAAAGCCCGAAACTCCCGTGCTGCATATTAATTCAGCCGTGTAGACACGCATTGCATTCTTAAACTAGCGAGTCTTTGACGTCATTTTCTCCTCGACCCAGCTCTCTTAGGATTTTAAAGTTAGTAATGGCGGACCAATAGATAAGAAAATTCCAGTTAAAATGAACAGGTGCCTTTTTAAAACTTAAAACTTGGGTCAGTTTGTGTTTAGTTAACATAGTTTTGAAATCCAAAAAAAAAAGAATTTTTTTTTGGTCGCAGTACCACTTTAAAGTGGTAGGTAGTTTGTAGTCTAATCAGAACGCAGGGTTGTCAGAACAGCAACAAGAGTATTTATTCCACCAAGCGTAGTAATTCCACACAAGCACACGCTAGGCTTGTAAACTATACTTCGACTTCCGTCACTCTTGTATAAACACGGCCTCTGCCAGATATCCACGTAACCTCCCTGTTACACTTCAACAAACACAACCTCTGTCGACACTTTACACGCGACATTTGTCACGCTTCAACAAACTCCACTGTCTCACGAGATTATTCTCTCCAAACACTCCTGGGAAAAACCACCTAAAAACTACACCGATTCGCTTATATACTTTACAACATAAGGTTCTAACACTTTCCGGCTCTACTAAATAAAGAAACATTACAACATAAAACTATTTACAGCATCATTCGTAGACGACTTAAAAAAGAATTGATGCATCACTGTGATACAACAGCAATTAAATATGCGCGAAACTTCCAGACGATTCTAGACAGTCACGCAAGTCACGCCGCAATTTTTCGTAACATTGACCCAGAAGGTCATCATATTTCTTCGATAGAAATAAACTGTTGTCTTGAAATCAGCAAGATTTCTACTTTTTTGTCCGATTTCCAGCTTTAATGGTGCGATTTCCTGTCTTAGGAGCTGCCTTATCTCCTCTTTTGTAGCCATATTGGCAGTTTAGCAACGATTTGGCGGGAAAACGTGGCCGTCCGCCATTACACCATATGCTAATCCCTAGTTGTTTGAAAACTCAAAAGATATTGGATCTGTCGGCCAACCCTAGCTATGCGGAGGTAAAAGAAAATTGGGAAAGCCTTTTTTCTACTTACCAACACAATGTGCATTTGGTGTCGCCTACTGAGGCCAAGATCTCCACTTTCCATCGGCACAAGACCACCATGCATTCATTCCAAAAACCTTCTGTCCGTTTTGACAGTACCTTACACAATATCTGAAACTACCAGTCCAGCCGCACGACCACCAACCATCCGGGGGACCCTCGGGAGGCAGTTGACACCGATATCCTGAATAAGATATAAACCGTTTTGAAATACAAATTGATCTCAGAAAATTGTACATGGTATCCTTCGGTGATAATCTTCAGTTGGATTTAATAGAGACTAAGAAATAAGCATCTCATCAACTAGCCATTAATAATAATAATAATAATAATAATAGTAATAGTAATAATAATAATTTCCAAGACTTACAAGGTGCAAATATCTATATTTATGATAATATAGATAGAGGATATTACATGACCGCGCGTGGATATGAATTTTATCTTCGAGTGTTCAACTCGATATCTCACGAGTGAGCGCAGCGAACGAGTGAGATGTCGAGTTGAACACGAGAAGATAAAATTCATACCACAAGCGGGCATGTAATATTCTGTTTATTACATAAACATACTAATGACGACGTCTTTGACGATTTTCCGAAGATTTCCGACCACTTTCCGAAGATTTCCGAAGATTTTCCAAATTGTTCTGAAGGTAAAGCGAACGTTTCCGAACATTTTTCGGAGATTTTCCGAAGATTACCGAAGATTTCCGAGGAGGCACCGAGGATGTTTCGATCATACAGCAACATATCTAAGTACTTTTTAAGGGATTATGGAACCATAGCAATGGTGATCATTTTAGTAACTATGGCAACACCAATATCTTCACATGTGAAAGATAAAAATAATACGTTCACTGCGTGCGATGAAGATATGATTTTTTAGTAAAAGGAGAAATCCTGGTATTTCACTGGTGTTTATGTAATAAAAGTGGTTTTCATTCTAAATATCTTGTTTCCTATTCGCTAGATCTTGACATCTGACTTTGAAAGGGTTTCCATTGTTTGCGCACAAGAATACAAAACGTTTAGTTTCGCTCACTGATTTGATGGCTTTAGCTATGCGATTCCACGTTAAGTTTCACTTGAAAAACCGATATCGCACTCATCGATCGCTTCGCGATTCGTGCGATATCGGTTTTTCGCGTGAAATTTAACGTGGAATTCACTTGTCAGGCAGTGAATATTTCTATAGCATTCCCCAATTTTGAAGGATAATAAACACAATAGCCTCCATTTGGGGCTGAAATATGCTCGAACATTTGTCCTTGGACGTTACTTTGTTCTCGAAGCTCACAGCTTCCACGAGTTACGCTCTCGGAAAACTGTTGGCTTCTCGGAATAGATAATGTCCGCGGACAAATATCCGTGCATATATACAGTCGAACTTCCCTAAAGGGACCACCCAAAATGTCAAGTGTACGTGGTCGCTTACAGGAGGCGGTCGCTTACGAGAGCTTGGACCATACTGAGTCTAAATTCAGCCTCATTAGCATCTGATAACTCAGTCGAGACTTACCCATGCACCAACGCTCATCTAACCCATGTAGTAACTTTTAGTGGCCACAAAAATATTCAATAAGGTTTCCGAAGTATATTTAACAATTATTCCATGAGCGCGCGTTGGATATGAGATGATTGATAGCCAACGAGGCGCGTAGCCCCGAGTTAGCTATAATCATCTCATATCCAACAAGCGCGAGTGGAATAATTGTTTTATTAAAAACGTCCCCAAAATATAGAAAACTAGACTACAATAAAAAACAAAAAGGCCCAAAAAATCACGCATACGCTCGCCATTTTTATAATAATAATAATAATAATAATAATAATAATAATAATAATAATAATAATAATAATAATAATAATAATAATAATAATAATAATAATAATTTATATAGCGCTAACTCCACTAATTGTAGATCATTGTATAATGGCTCATATACCATGATGGCTTAGCCAATGAAAACTCTCGAATTGCATTATCCAATGATCCAGTTTTTAATAAATTCAGAATATCACTCTGTCAAAGTAGTAATAAGACGATGGTACAAGTGTCACGACAGTTACATTGTTGTCTAAACGTTTGGGAGAACTGAATATCATCAACTGTACATAGGGAGTTTGACAGCCTATGATATTGCTGGTCAATTAAATATTAACTGATAACTGTTCATGAGTGACCTAGCCTGCAGAACAGGCGTGATTTTTTGCGTATTTCTGGCGAACAGAGGCGAAAGCGAAGCGAGCGCGAAGCGCGAGTTGCGTGCGAGGGGAGGAGCGCTAAAAAATCCCGCCTGTCCCCATACCATTGTTCAAGCTCTTCCGCCCCCAGACACACCCTAAATTACCAGCCAATCACAGTGTTAGAAAAACAATGGTGATCACGGCGCGTTGTGGGCCAAATTTCCAAGGTCTTGTTCTCATCCCTAAAACGGAGAAATTACTTCTTTGGGACTTAAAATAGAAAGGAAAAACACAAATCAATGTTTAAGTGCCCTCAGAATGGAATATTAGGCAGTGCAGAGTCCTCTCAAACCTTTCTGGTGAAGAATTTTTCCTTCAACAGCCTCGAATAACACTACTATCTGTGTGCTTTGAAAACGGATCGAGGATTTAAAGCAGGTTCCTGGACTTAAGAAAACCAAAATGGTAATGTACAGTATTACTACAACGTTGAATTTAACTTTCGGAACGACTGGTAAGGCCACGGCCGATAAAATGACTGGCCAAGTTGTCGGTAAACTCAAGCTTTCGCTTTAGCGTGAAGAATGAATTTCATGCTGTCATGCGAAGTACGTCTGCGAAAGTTTGAACATTTTTAACTTTTAGATAGGTTTTTCTCCTCATGCTGAATTAAAATTTATTGGTACTGAACTTCCTGTGCCGTTCCTTTCCTTTGGTTACCTTGATTTGGGAATTTAAGGTTTTAAATTGAACAGTATTTTGTACCCTTAATTTCTGAATAATTAATTTGCGGCGACATGCACGGTTTGTTTATTTACTTTATTCGCTTCGCTAAAATCTACATTTTTGAGTCTTATTCAACTACTGCAGAACCCCTGAGAAAAGAACTTAGTGGGCACTAATTTAACCTGGTTTAAATACGATTTATCTCAAAATAATTGGCTTGTTTCTTTGTTATCTTTTTGATTTACACCCGGGGATTTACAACTTTCATCTTTCATTCACTACACTGTATTATTATTTTGTCACGCATTGCGCGGCGAAGAAACTATCAGATTTCTTGTTTTACTAGCGCCTTTCGCTCTTATTTTCCCATGTTTTCTCCAGTGTTACTTCTTTTTGTTAAAGAATGGAAATTCTGTTTTATTCGGTTTCGTTTTGTCCTCCGAACAGTTCGAAGTCAGTAACGTACTCATTAAATTTTGCTCATTCAATTTTCTTGGCTTTTGTCGCAGGGAATTAGGGACGGGTCGAAGGCAATTTTATGCAGGTGAGGAAGGCTAAGGAGGCAACTTCGGAAATACACGAAAAGCTACAGGGAGCAGATGAGTCCTATTGGACCGTATTTCCTGTTAAATTCACCGAACAATTTTAGCGCGAATCGATCTCTTGTATTCAAATCACTGTGCGTGATTGTGTTACGTCTTGGAAAAACATTCGAGGATCACGTGTTTCGAAGTAACCAATTAGGTAGCCGCGTGCCTTAAAGCAACCAATCAGCAAAAACCGTTCGCCAGGCGAACGGTTGGAAAAGCACAAACGATGGTGTGATTACAGGCGGATTTTTCTCGGCTCGCGCTTCGCGCTAGAACCCGCTAATCCGCCTGTTCTGCAGGCTATGAGTGACCAGTAAATCAGTTATAATTTTCTGCAATTATAAGACATTTTAAAAAGGCCTTCTCTGTCAAGACTGATAGAGCACTAACAGTGTATGTGCAATTTTCTTTAAATTTTAAATGTAAAAAGTCAATTTCGAAAAGAAAATCCGGTACCTCCCAATGAGAAATTTTCGTCGTTTGTAGCGTTTGTAGAACCAGGGAATGCGATGATAATATTACAACACCTTATTATCCAATTTCCGCTCTATGTGCGATCACAGGGTCGCTTACGAGAGGTAATTTCATATTTTTAGCTCTAAAAGTGGTCCCGTTCACTTTCGAGAAGTGGTCGGTTACAAGAGGTTCCAAATAAACTGATTTGACTTGGAAACATTTGGTATTTTGGAAAACTGGTTGCTTAGGAGAGGTGGTCCCAAACGGAGGTTCGATTGTATATTAAAAAACGCCATGAGAAAAAGGTGGCTAAAAGATAAAAAGATAAATCTTTTGGCATAATCTTAAAAATTATAACAGGATTGGACACTTAATTTTGAGAGCACTCGCCATTCGGGCGAGTGCTCTCAAAATTAAGTGTCCAATCCTGTTATAATTTTTAAGATTATGCCAAAAGATTTATCTTTTTATCTTTTAGCCACCTTTTTCTCATGGCGTTTTTTAATATACAATCGAACCTCCGTTTGGGACCACCTCTCCTAAGCAACCAGTTTTCCAAAATACCAAATGTTTCCAAGTCAAATCAGTTTATTTGGAACCTCTTGTAACCGACCACTTCTCGAAAGTGAACGGGACCACTTTTAGAGCTAAAAATATGAAATTACCTCTCGTAAGCGACCCTGTGATCGCACATAGAGCGGAAATTGGATAATAAGGTGTTGTAATATTATCATCGCATTCCCTGGTTCTACAAACGCTACAAACGACGAAAATTTCTCATTGGGAGGTACCGGATTTTCTTTTCGAAATTGACTTTTTACATTTAAAATTTAAAGAAAATTGCACATACACTGTTAGTGCTCTATCAGTCTTGACAGAGAAGGCCTTTTTAAAATGTCTTATAATTGCAGAAAATTATAACTGATTTACTGGTCACTCATAGCCTGCAGAACAGGCGGATTAGCGGGTTCTAGCGCGAAGCGCGAGCCGAGAAAAATCCGCCTGTAATCACACCATCGTTTGTGCTTTTCCAACCGTTCGCCTGGCGAACGGTTTTTGCTGATTGGTTGCTTTAAGGCACGCGGCTACCTAATTGGTTACTTCGAAACACGTGATCCTCGAATGTTTTTCCAAGACGTAACACAATCACGCACAGTGATTTGAATACAAGAGATCGATTCGCGCTAAAATTGTTCGGTGAATTTAACAGGAAATACGGTCCAATAGGACTCATCTGCTCCCTGTAGCTTTTCGTGTATTTCCGAAGTTGCCTCCTTAGCCTTCCTCACCTGCATAAAATTGCCTTCGACCCGTCCCTAATTCCCTGCGACAAAAGCCAAGAAAATTGAATGAGCAAAATTTAATGAGTACGTTACTGACTTCGAACTGTTCGGAGGACAAAACGAAACCGAATAAAACAGAATTTCCATTCTTTAACAAAAAGAAGTAACACTGGAGAAAACATGGGAAAATAAGAGCGAAAGGCGCTAGTAAAACAAGAAATCTGATAGTTTCTTCGCCGCGCAATGCGTGACAAAATAATAATACAGTGTAGTGAATGAAAGATGAAAGTTGTAAATCCCCGGGTGTAAATCAAAAAGATAACAAAGAAACAAGCCAATTATTTTGAGATAAATCGTATTTAAACCAGGTTAAATTAGTGCCCACTAAGTTCTTTTCTCAGGGGTTCTGCAGTAGTTGAATAAGACTCAAAAATGTAGATTTTAGCGAAGCGAATAAAGTAAATAAACAAACCGTGCATGTCGCCGCAAATTAATTATTCAGAAATTAAGGGTACAAAATACTGTTCAATTTAAAACCTTAAATTCCCAAATCAAGGTAACCAAAGGAAAGGAACGGCACAGGAAGTTCAGTACCAATAAATTTTAATTCAGCATGAGGAGAAAAACCTATCTAAAAGTTAAAAATGTTCAAACTTTCGCAGACGTACTTCGCATGACAGCATGAAATTCATTCTTCACGCTAAAGCGAAAGCTTGAGTTTACCGACAACTTGGCCAGTCATTTTATCGGCCGTGGCCTTACCAGTCGTTCCGAAAGTTAAATTCAACGTTGTAGTAATACTGTACATTACCATTTTGGTTTTCTTAAGTCCAGGAACCTGCTTTAAATCCTCGATCCGTTTTCAAAGCACACAGATAGTAGTGTTATTCGAGGCTGTTGAAGGAAAAATTCTTCACCAGAAAGGTTTGAAGAATTTTTCCTTCAACAGCCTCGAATAACACTACTATCTGTGTGCTTTGAAAACGGATCGAGGATTTAAAGCAGGTTCCTGGACTTAAGAAAACCAAAATGGTAATGTACAGTATTACTACAACGTTGAATTTAACTTTCGGAACGACTGGTAAGGCCACGGCCGATAAAATGACTGGCCAAGTTGTCGGTAAACTCAAGCTTTCGCTTTAGCGTGAAGAATGAATTTCATGCTGTCATGCGAAGTACGTCTGCGAAAGTTTGAACATTTTTAACTTTTAGATAGGTTTTTCTCCTCATGCTGAATTAAAATTTATTGGTACTGAACTTCCTGTGCCGTTCCTTTCCTTTGGTTACCTTGATTTGGGAATTTAAGGTTTTAAATTGAACAGTATTTTGTACCCTTAATTTCTGAATAATTAATTTGCGGCGACATGCACGGTTTGTTTATTTACTTTATTCGCTTCGCTAAAATCTACATTTTTGAGTCTTATTCAACTACTGCAGAACCCCTGAGAAAAGAACTTAGTGGGCACTAATTTAACCTGGTTTAAATACGATTTATCTCAAAAATAATTGGCTTGTTTCTTTGTTATCTTTTTGATTTACACCCGGGGATTTACAACTTTCATCTTTCATTCACTACACTGTATTATTATTTTGTCACGCATTGCGCGGCGAAGAAACTATCAGATTTCTTGTTTTACTAGCGCCTTTCGCTCTTATTTTCCCATGTTTTCTCCAGTGTTACTTCTTTTTGTTAAAGAATGGAAATTCTGTTTTATTCGGTTTCGTTTTGTCCTCCGAACAGTTCGAAGTCAGTAACGTACTCATTAAATTTTGCTCATTCAATTTTCTTGGCTTTTGTCGCAGGGAATTAGGGACGGGTCGAAGGCAATTTTATGCAGGTGAGGAAGGCTAAGGAGGCAACTTCGGAAATACACGAAAAGCTACAGGGAGCAGATGAGTCCTATTGGACCGTATTTCCTGTTAAATTCACCGAACAATTTTAGCGCGAATCGATCTCTTGTATTCAAATCACTGTGCGTGATTGTGTTACGTCTTGGAAAAACATTCGAGGATCACGTGTTTCGAAGTAACCAATTAGGTAGCCGCGTGCCTTAAAGCAACCAATCAGCAAAAACCGTTCGCCAGGCGAACGGTTGGAAAAGCACAAACGATGGTGTGATTACAGGCGGATTTTTCTCGGCTCGCGCTTCGCGCTAGAACCCGCTAATCCGCCTGTTCTGCAGGCTATGAGTGACCAGTAAATCAGTTATAATTTTCTGCAATTATAAGACATTTTAAAAAGGCCTTCTCTGTCAAGACTGATAGAGCACTAACAGTGTATGTGCAATTTTCTTTAAATTTTAAATGTAAAAAGTCAATTTCGAAAAGAAAATCCGGTACCTCCCAATGAGAAATTTTCGTCGTTTGTAGCGTTTGTAGAACCAGGGAATGCGATGATAATATTACAACACCTTATTATCCAATTTCCGCTCTATGTGCGATCACAGGGTCGCTTACGAGAGGTAATTTCATATTTTTAGCTCTAAAAGTGGTCCCGTTCACTTTCGAGAAGTGGTCGGTTACAAGAGGTTCCAAATAAACTGATTTGACTTGGAAACATTTGGTATTTTGGAAAACTGGTTGCTTAGGAGAGGTGGTCCCAAACGGAGGTTCGATTGTATATTAAAAAACGCCATGAGAAAAAGGTGGCTAAAAGATAAAAAGATAAATCTTTTGGCATAATCTTAAAAATTATAACAGGATTGGACACTTAATTTTGAGAGCACTCGCCCGAATGGCGAGTGCTCTCAAAATTAAGTGTCCAATCCTGTTATAATTTTTAAGATTATGCCAAAAGATTTATCTTTTTATCTTTTAGCCACCTTTTTCTCATGGCGTTTTTTAATATACAATCGAACCTCCGTTTGGGACCACCTCTCCTAAGCAACCAGTTTTCCAAAATACCAAATGTTTCCAAGTCAAATCAGTTTATTTGGAACCTCTTGTAACCGACCACTTCTCGAAAGTGAACGGGACCACTTTTAGAGCTAAAAATATGAAATTACCTCTCGTAAGCGACCCTGTGATCGCACATAGAGCGGAAATTGGATAATAAGGTGTTGTAATATTATCATCGCATTCCCTGGTTCTACAAACGCTACAAACGACGAAAATTTCTCATTGGGAGGTACCGGATTTTCTTTTCGAAATTGACTTTTTACATTTAAAATTTAAAGAAAATTGCACATACACTGTTAGTGCTCTATCAGTCTTGACAGAGAAGGCCTTTTTAAAATGTCTTATAATTGCAGAAAATTATAACTGATTTACTGGTCACTCATAGCCTGCAGAACAGGCGGATTAGCGGGTTCTAGCGCGAAGCGCGAGCCGAGAAAAATCCGCCTGTAATCACACCATCGTTTGTGCTTTTCCAACCGTTCGCCTGGCGAACGGTTTTTGCTGATTGGTTGCTTTAAGGCACGCGGCTACCTAATTGGTTACTTCGAAACACGTGATCCTCGAATGTTTTTCCAAGACGTAACACAATCACGCACAGTGATTTGAATACAAGAGATCGATTCGCGCTAAAATTGTTCGGTGAATTTAACAGGAAATACGGTCCAATAGGACTCATCTGCTCCCTGTAGCTTTTCGTGTATTTCCGAAGTTGCCTCCTTAGCCTTCCTCACCTGCATAAAATTGCCTTCGACCCGTCCCTAATTCCCTGCGACAAAAGCCAAGAAAATTGAATGAGCAAAATTTAATGAGTACGTTACTGACTTCGAACTGTTCGGAGGACAAAACGAAACCGAATAAAACAGAATTTCCATTCTTTAACAAAAAGAAGTAACACTGGAGAAAACATGGGAAAATAAGAGCGAAAGGCGCTAGTAAAACAAGAAATCTGATAGTTTCTTCGCCGCGCAATGCGTGACAAAATAATAATACAGTGTAGTGAATGAAAGATGAAAGTTGTAAATCCCCGGGTGTAAATCAAAAAGATAACAAAGAAACAAGCCAATTATTTTGAGATAAATCGTATTTAAACCAGGTTAAATTAGTGCCCACTAAGTTCTTTTCTCAGGGGTTCTGCAGTAGTTGAATAAGACTCAAAAATGTAGATTTTAGCGAAGCGAATAAAGTAAATAAACAAACCGTGCATGTCGCCGCAAATTAATTATTCAGAAATTAAGGGTACAAAATACTGTTCAATTTAAAACCTTAAATTCCCAAATCAAGGTAACCAAAGGAAAGGAACGGCACAGGAAGTTCAGTACCAATAAATTTTAATTCAGCATGAGGAGAAAAACCTATCTAAAAGTTAAAAATGTTCAAACTTTCGCAGACGTACTTCGCATGACAGCATGAAATTCATTCTTCACGCTAAAGCGAAAGCTTGAGTTTACCGACAACTTGGCCAGTCATTTTATCGGCCGTGGCCTTACCAGTCGTTCCGAAAGTTAAATTCAACGTTGTAGTAATACTGTACATTACCATTTTGGTTTTCTTAAGTCCAGGAACCTGCTTTAAATCCTCGATCCGTTTTCAAAGCACACAGATAGTAGTGTTATTCGAGGCTGTTGAAGGAAAAATTCTTCACCAGAAAGGTTTGAGAGGACTCTGCACTGCCTAATATTCCATTCTGAGGGCACTTAAACATTGATTTGTGTTTTTCCTTTCTATTTTAAGTCCCAAAGAAGTAATTTCTCCGTTTTAGGGATGAGAACAAGACCTTGGAAATTTGGCCCACAACGCGCCGTGATCACCATTGTTTTTCTAACACTGTGATTGGCTGGTAATTTAGGGTGTGTCTGGGGGCGGAAGAGCTTGAACAATGGTATGGGGACAGGCGGGATTTTTTAGCGCTCCTCCCCTCGCACGCAACTCGCGCTTCGCGCTCGCTTCGCTTTCGCCTCTGTTCGCCAGAAATACGCAAAAAATCACGCCTGTTCTGCAGGCTAGGTCACTCATGAACAGTTATCAGTTAATATTTAATTGACCAGCAATATCATAGGCTGTCAAACTCCCTATGTACAGTTGATGATATTCAGTTCTCCCAAACGTTTAGACAACAATGTAACTGTCGTGACACTTGTACCATCGTCTTATTACTAATTTGACAGAGTGATATTCTGAATTTATTAAAAACTGGATCATTGGATAATGCAATTCGAGAGTTTTCATTGGCTAAGCCATCATGGTATATGAGCCATTATACAATGATCTACAAAAATGGCGAGCGTATGCGTGATTTTTTGGGCCTTTTTGTTTTTTATTGTAGTCTAGTTTTCTATATTTTGGGGACGTTTTTAATAAAACAATTATTCCACTCGCGCTTGTTGGATATGAGATGATTATAGCTAACTCGGGGCTACGCGCCTCGTTGGCTATCAATCATCTCATATCCAACGCGCGCTCATGGAATAATTGTTAAATATACTTCGGAAACCTTATTGAATATTTTTGTGGCCACTAAAAGTTACTACATGGGTTAGATGAGCGTTGGTGCATGGGTAAGTCTCGACTGAGTTATCAGATGCTAATGAGGCTGAATTTAGACTCAGTATGGTCCAAGCTCTCGTAAGCGACCGCCTCCTGTAAGCGACCACGTACACTTGACATTTTGGGTGGTCCCTTTAGGGAAGTTCGACTGTATATATGCACGGATATTTGTCCGCGGACATTATCTATTCCGAGAAGCGAACAGTTTTCCGAGAGCGTAACTCGTGGAAGCTGTGAGCTTCGAGAACAAAGTAACGTCCAAGGACAAATATTCGAGCATATTTCAGCCCCAAATGGAGGCTATTGTGTTTATTATCCTTCAAAATTGGGGAATGCTATAGAAATATTCACTGCCTGACAAGTGAATTCCACGTTAAATTTCACGCGAAAAACCGATATCGCACGAATCGCGAAGCGATCGATGAGTGCGATATCGGTTTTTCAAGTGAAACTTAACGTGGAATCGCATAGCTAAAGCCATCAAATCAGTGAGCGAAACTAAACGTTTTGTATTCTTGTGCGCAAACAATGGAAACCCTTTCAAAGTCAGATGTCAAGATCTAGCGAATAGGAAACAAGATATTTAGAATGAAAACCACTTTTATTACATAAACACCAGTGAAATACCAGGATTTCTCCTTTTACTAAAAAATCATATCTTCATCGCACGCAGTGAACGTATTATTTTTATCTTTCACATGTGAAGATATTGGTGTTGCCATAGTTACTAAAATGATCACCATTGCTATGGTTCCATAATCCCTTTAAAAAGTACTTAGATATGTTGCTGTATGATCGAAACATCCTCGGTGCCTCCTCGGAAATCTTCGGTAATCTTCGGAAAATCTCCGAAAAATGTTCGGAAACGTTCGCTTTACCTTCAGAACAATTTGGAAAAATCTTCGGAAATCTTCGGAAAGTGGTCGGAAATCTTCGGAAAATCTTCAAAGATGTCGTCATTAGTATGTTTATGTAATAAACAGAATATTACATGCCCGCTTGTGGGTATGAATTTTATCTTCTCGTGTTCAACTCGACATCTCACTCGTTCGCTGCGCTCACTCGTGAGATATCGAGTTGAACACTCGAAGATAAAATTCATATCCACGCGCGGTCTTGTAATATCCTCTATCTATATTATCATAAATATAGATATTTGCACCTTGTAAGTCTTGGAAATTATTATTATTACTATTACTATTATTATTATTATTATTATTATTATTATTATTATTATTATTATTATTACTATTATTATTATTATTATTATTAATGGCTAGTTGATGAGATGCTTATTTCTTAGTCTCTAGTAAATCCAACTGAAGATTTATCACCGAAGGATACCATGTATAATTTTCTGAGATCAATTTGTATTTCAAAACGGTTTATATCTTATTCAGGATATCGGTGTCAACTGCCTCCCGAGGGTCCCCTGGATGGTTGGTGGTCGTGCGGCTGGACTGGTAGTTTCAGATATTGTGTAAGGCACTGTCAAAACGGACAGAAGGTTTTTGGAATGAATGCATGGTGGTCTTGTGCCGATGGAAAGTGGAGATCTTGGCCTCAGCAGGCGACACCAAATGCACATTGTGTTGGTAAGTAGAAAAAAGGCTTTCCCAATTTTCTTTTACCTCCGCATAGCTAGGGTTGGCCGACAGATCCAATATCTTTTGAGTTTTCAAACAACTAGGGATTAGCATATGGCGTAATGGCGGACGGCCACGTTTTCTAGGTCTCCCGCCAAATCGTTGCTAAACTGCCAATATGGCTACAAAAGAGGAGATAAGGCAGCTCCTAAGACAGGAAATCGCACCATTAAAGCTGGAAATCGGACAAAAAAGTAGAAATCTTGCTGATTTCAAGACAACAGTTTATTTCTATCGAAGAAATATGATGACCTTCTGGGTCAATGTTACGAAAAATTGCGACGTGACTTGCGTGACTGTCTAGAATCGTCTGGAAGTTTCGCGCATATTTAATTGCTGTTGTATCACAGTGATGCATCAATTCTTTTTTAAGTCGTCTACGAATGATGCTGTAAATAGTTTTATGTTGTAATGTTTCTTTATTTAGTAGAGGCGGAAAGTGTTAGAACCTTATGTTGTAAAGTATATAAGCGAATCGGTGTAGTTTTTAGGTGGTTTTTTCCAGGAGTGTTTGGAGAGAATAATCTCGTGAGACAGTGGAGTTTGTTGAAGCGTGACAAAGGTCGCGTGTAAAGTGTCGACAGAGGTTGTGTTTGTTGAAGTGTAACAGAGAGGTTACGTGGATATCTGGCAGAGGCCGTGTTTATACAAGAGTGACGGAAGTCGAAGTATAGTTTACAAACCTAGCGTGTGCTTGTGTGGAATTACTGCGCTTGGTGGAATAAGTACCCTTGTTGCTGTTCTGACAACCCTGCGTTCTGATTAGACTACAAACTACCTACCACTTTAAAGTGGTACTGCGATAAAAAAAAAACAATTCTTTTTTTTTTTGGATTTCAAAACTATGTTAACTAAACACAAACTGACCCAAATTTTAAGTTTTAAAAAGGCACCTGTTTATTTTTACTGGAATTTTCTTATCTATTGGTCCGCCATTAGTAACTTTAAAATCCTAAGAGAGCTGGGTCGAGGAGAAAATGACTTCAAAGACTCGCTAGTTTAAGAATGCAATGCGTGTGTACACGGCTGAATTAATATGCAGCACGGGAGTTTCGGGCTTTCAGACTTTTAAACCCGTGTTTTGCATATATAATAAATTGGGTTTACACGCTGAAATCTTAAGCTAGTGAGTAAATGACGTCATTTTCTCTAGATCCAACCCTCTGATGTCCTGTCGGTCAGTTTTCAAGGTGAGTAATGGCGGACCGTGAAATCCAAAATTTACACTCAAAATAAACAGCCTTCGGATAAAACTCAAAGCTCACAATTTTGCCAGTTAGGTGTTAAGCGAACGCACTTTAAATATCTGAAGAAAAAAAGGAAATGATCTTTTGATCATAGTACCACTTTAAACAACGAACTCGCAACAGTCAGTACAATCGTGTTGCTGAGAAGCTCTCTCACCAAACTAGCATCATAGAAGGCCTCAAAAAATGACATCCATGAGTCCAGGAAAACTGCGAATGAAACTATCAAGCAAGCAGAAGAACTAGCTCAATACATACGCCGTGACTGCCTTGTACACAATTACAACACCAGGTATGCGGCCAAACAAAATCTTCACAAATTTCGAGTAAAAACAAATGCTAGCAAACAAGTGATCTCATTTATGGCCATCGATCTTTGGCAAGAACTGCCATACAAGTTTAAAGACCTAAATCAATTTGCTTTCTCCAAAAGTGTTAAAAACCATATTCTATCTAAGCAATATCAAACCTAAGTTTCCACAATTCAAAAGTGCTAAAACTATCTCTCATTCAAGTAATATCAAACTAGCCTGCGAACAGGCTCCCGGTTGGGTTTAGGAGATAGCCGAGTGTAGTCTAGGGCGAGCGGGACGAGCCGAGAGCGGTCTGGTGAGGAGAGAGTACGCAGGGGACGCTCCGACTCCCACTAGCTTCGTTCGCAGAATTTTTTTTTCCTACCTCGCTGGGAGCCTGTTCGCAGGCTAATATCAAACGTAAGTTTTCCACAATTCTTCTAGCTTTTAATTTAGTAATCTAACCCTCTACTCCCAGTTTCTTTTATGTTCATGCAAACGAGATGGAGGCTAACTCGATAACCTCGCGGTTTTTTTAGTCTCCATGCACTAGCTATAGACTACTGTTATATTTAAACCTTTTAGATATGTATCCTTTCCTGTTTCTTTTAAGTTAATATTGTAACAAAAAACTCTAGTGCTAAATAAAGTAAAGTTGAAAGTTGAAGAAGAAATGTAAAACATGTGGTTGTGAAAGTCAAGCAAAAACATGGAAAAAATGAAGAATCGCCAAATCATTCTTTTCTTTTCCCGTGTTTTTGTTTGACTGTTAAGACTTAAAACGATCTGGTCTTCCTCGATATCCATTGCCTTCTTGCTGATTTTTGTAAAAACGCCTTTACTGTTTCCAGGCTCTAAGGATCTCTAAGCTATAATTCTAGATTTTTTTTGGAGACCATTTTCCGACCGACCAACCAAGAATGCCAATATTGATCTTGACTCCCCTCATGCTACGCACCTTAGCCTGTTTTCGCCTTATATTACAAAAGACGCCTTTGGTATTAGCATAGAACCACACGAATATCTAATAGCAACAAGGGTATGTGTAGTCATAACAAAGTCAACCTAAAAAGAACATGAAGATAGGCCACATTTTAGAACAAACAATACTGCCTGAGAAGTTAAATTCCTTCTACGTACTTTGTGTGGACTTCCGTACCTTTGAGTAATTGTACTTTCAAAGAGAGCTAAAGCTGTTTGACCCATTTTATTTTGGTGCTAGGAAAGTTACCGGTCTAGTACTTTAGAATACTGATGAAATCAGCTAAGCTGTCGTTGATTTAACAAATGGAATGTGGTTTAGCGTTGTAATCTTATCGACAACGATACGCATTATCACAGTGGTCAACAAATTTTTGACCACCGTGATGACGCGCATCGTTGTCGATAAGATTACAACGCTAAACCACATTCGATTTGGTTTTTTGCTACAATATGAACATCAAAGAAAGTGGGTTTTTTTCAGAGTGCGAGCTGAAAAAGGCATTGCGTGCGGACACATTGACGCGAGCAACGTTGTCTGGACACTTATCGATAACTGCAAATTAGACAATCAGATAGCGAGATTAGCAGCAATTGTGGTAAAAATTCTATTTTCCCTCTGCAGGCTATAAGGACGTTAACGCCAGTGTACCATGTGATGTTGGTAGCGTTCGGAACTCTTCCTTTGGAGAGGGTTGTTGTAAGTTGAACCTTTAATTATAACTCCCTAATCTTAGTTTTGCACGTAATATTAAGACTTAAACGTCGATCTTACCTGACTGTTATAGGGGTTTAGAAGTAGCCCCAAAAAGATGCGCGCTCGGATTGGTTTAAAATCCTGCTTCAATAAAAAATTAGATAGAAACATAACACAGAACTAGCATAAACCTTTGACGTAATGGTGTAAGGCGTGAGCACAGAGAATTCACATTTTGGTGATCAAAGTTAAAAAGTTGTTTTTGGTGTTGGTATCAGCCGATAGTTCCTCGACAGAAACACTCTAGCTCGTAATCAAATTGTTAAATAGAAACACTCGTATAAACACTTGTTTTTTCGTCTTGGTATTTTCTAAAAAAAAAAATAGAAAACATGCGTGGTTCTATCGAGTTTTAGTATATACCTTGGAAATGTGATGTTCTTTAAAGTAGCTTATTTGCCCTCGCGGGACAGCTATCAGCCGATAGTTCCTCGACAGAAACGCTCTAGCCAGTAATCAAATTGTTAAATAGAAACACTTGTAGCAGTTTGGGAGAACTCGAAAAAGCTTTGAAACACTCGCCTATCTGCTAGCGATCCCGAAACATTTCTAGTTCTCCCAAACTTCCACTCATGTTTTCTATTTCTTAATTATTTGATAAGAGATGGTGTATCCCTACCATCTGTGCCTACGGAAGACGTTTCATAGTTTAATAGTAATTTTTCTTGGACATTTCTGTCCAAGGGAGAAAGGTGCGGTGAGGTTATCCCTATGTGAAGCACCAACCCGTGAGACAAGGCCAGACCACAACACCGGGAACTACGTACGTGCCCTATTATTCAGAATTCTTATCCGTGGCGTAAAAAACCTAACCAGGAGGGCAGTATACTAGTGAGTCATTAACGTTTTTCCAGGTGAAAACAAGGCGCTTTTCAAGTGAATTTCTCTTGACTTCTTAATTTTCACAGATGAGTGTCCTCCTGGAACGGCCTACAAAAGTGGAGCCTGCGAGGCATGCG
>JAHPZR010014659.1:10000-37500 GCA_019787425.1 Platygyra sinensis | reverse complement strand
GGTTCGTATTGTTTTTCGTTCCAGCTGTTCCTGTGATTACAAGTGTGAACTCCAGTCTAAACACAACCAGCAAAGAAGTTATGTTAGACTGTTTTGCCAATGCCTCTCCGTCAACTCTTATTCGCTGGCGCTTCTTGGAGGATATTCCAAGTGAGTGAGCTAAGTAGCTAAGATTGTGTTTCTGCTCTCTTCCTTCTAGATTTGATTGAGGAGTCTGTCGTGTATGTTGATTGGTTAATAATAATAATAATAATAATAATAATAATAATAATAATAATAATAATAATAATAACAACAACAACAACAACAATAGTAATAATAATAACAACAATAATAACAATAATGATAATAATAATAACAAAATAATAAAACTTTATTTATTTCACAAAATCGGTAAAAATACACACACTGAAAAAAAACGAAATAAAAAACTCTATAATTAACAATTATTCTTTGAAATCGAGGTAAATATTCTGCCACTATTCACCGAGATTGAGAAGAATAATTGTTTTAGTATATACACAAGAAGTGATCTCAACAACATTTTCAGAAGGAAACCATTAAAAATGGATTTAATTTGACCTCTCAATTCATGCGTGGAAAACGTGCAAGCTGTACAAAGCATGCGCGAATTCGCGAAACTATTTACAGAATCTTTGAACATGGAAAATCTATAGTTAATCTTCGAAAAAAACTCGTGACAGTCTAGAATAACGGTCCTTAAACACCGTTCAAATCAGTGTGAATCAAAAGTATGCTTTATTCAAAAGTATGCTTTATTTTTGTTTGGCTTACGCATTATTCACTCGCTAGGAGGTGAATAATGCTCATTAGCCAGAGATAGCGAACCAATCAGATTGCTTAAAACACCAAGATCACTGAGTGTGTATATACTAACAAGTAGTATGCTTATAGAAATACAAATACTAATAATAATAACAATAATAATAATAATAATAATAATAATAACAATAATAATAATAACAATAATAATAATTTTAACAATAATAATAATTTTAACAATAATAATAATAACAATAATAATAACAATAATAACCATAATAATCTCGGTGTTTTCAAACGTGATGAAACTCACTCTCTTGTGTTTGATGTAATCTATCAAACACTCAAGATTGTTTTTTGACTTATTTCCAAACATGGAGAAGAGAGTTAAAAATATGAAGCGTAGAGGGGAATTTTTACGAACTTCGAGGTGCGTGAAAATGTGGTCTTGATATAACTAAAAAACCTCTAAAACGGAGAAATAAAATCGGAAGAAACTTGATGAAATATTTTTTTAATACGCAATTCGTAAAAAAATAATTGTTTTGCAGGCGCTTTCCTTGGTATTCCTAAACTCATGCGGCTGGTGGACGACAAAGGGAAACCAACTGGTACTCGCATGATAATCAGAGCTGTAACTACTTTCAACACGGGACAGTACGAGTGCACAGCACTCAATCCATTTGGACAGGACAAGAAAACTCTTCATTTGAAAGTGCCTCAGATATAGGTCAGTTTATTTCTTTCATCCGTATCTCTTTATGGTGGTAGCGTCCACACTACGCTTAAAAAATTTTAAAACGCAGTTTTATTTCTACGGTTAGGCCTACCGTCCACACTAATCCATCACGAAAACGGAGCTTTATTTCTACAGTTACAATCTCGTTCCCAGGGTCTTTTTCCTGGCTTAGGGCGAGGTTGCTACGGTTAGGCTTAGCGTCCGTACTAATCCGTCACGAAAACGGCATTTCGTTTTCATGAATGGAAACATTTTGAAAACGGAGCTTTCAGAAACCGATGACGTCACGATAATCACGTGATTTCCCTGGCCGAGGTTTCCTCAAACACAAATCCAAAATGACCAGTGATTAGAGGTTCGATTTCTACCGCTTTCCCGAGTCCAATGATTTCCGGTTTTTTTTTAAATTTCCCAAGCGTAGTGGACGGGGCCTGGTGTCTCCAAAATCACACACAGTTTCCCTGGCTATGTTCTACCGGCCTGTTGTCTTCGTGTTATTCAGCTACAATCTACAAGCTCGAAAAAAAAATCGGTCACTAATGAGCATCTCTTTATTTTAGGTTTGTCTCTGAAGATCCAAGGGAAATAAACACGGTTCATGTTTACTTGTAGCTGATCGTATTTAAATAAAGGCACCAAAATAATCTTCAACTGGTTGTGTTTTCTTTATTAATGCTCATACAAGTGAGACCTCTATTTAGCGAACCTATAGAAAGAAATCTTAAAATCCATAGGAAAAAAATCTTCATTGTAACGAACAGTATCTTTCGCCCAGGTAATAATACCATAAATAGAGAAGAACCCCTATAAAATAATGCCTCGTTATAATGAAAATATTTTGCAGTCCATTGGCCCCTTGTTACATCGAGGTTTAACTTTACTTTGCTCTGCTTTGTTGGCATATGTTAGCCTTTTGTTTTAGGGTATAGAGTTGTTCGCTTCTACTTCTAAAAGACCCCCCCAAAAAGTTCAGCAGTACTGACCAATACTCAACCTCGTTTCCAGGGTCTCTTATCTTACCGCCCCTTGGCTCCCCTCATAGCGAGCGAGGAAGGGGTGGTAAGATGAGAGACCCTGGGAACGAGGTTGGCCAATATTTTTATTGGCTCACAGTACCCAAGTTCGATATGTTGCCCTCTTTACTCCTTCTGATAAACTGTACGGTATCTTACCCGGTCATGATTTCATGTTGTGGGACTTTCTTTATCTGTTACTTAGTTTTTCATTCCTTCCCGTTACGTTATTCTATTCTTTGTTTTCACGTGACGTCATCATTTTCCAAAATTACAAATAAGCAATCCTACTGGCGTTTTAGTGTCATCAGACATAAGACCTTACCAAAACTTGGCGTTTTACGACGTTTAAGCTCGATAAGTTTCCTCATTTTCTCACAGAGGACATTTGAATTTTCAAATTCATGCGTTGCGTGACATTAAATGGCGGTCCGATAAGGATCACGCGTAGGTCAAAAGAGCAGTTATCGCTTACGTTTTTGGTAGCTGAACAGTTCTTGCACTAGAAGAAGTATTACTTTCAATGTCTCAGAACTCTAGAGTAATAATTTTTCGTTTCAGTGGCAAAACTCAATGACAGATGTTTCTGTTGGTTTCCGGCCGCCATGTTGGTGCCCCTCGGAAGTGCACCAACATGGCGTCTCCATACAAAGCTCTATAAATTTAGGTGAAACTGATCACCGAATAACGCGGCAATGAATAACCGCACAGACCTAAATCTCGGCGATGTTTTTTGTCTATCAATTATCTATCATATACCTGATTCTTGACTTAATTTATTGAATGGTTACGATTTTTATTTTCGATGCAAACCACCAATAAACCAGTGAGCTCCTCGCTGTGGGTTATCTTCCGCTCTGCGTTTTACTTCGTTTTCAACTGGGTTATATTCTTTGTGAATTATCCCTGCCTTGTTTCATGCTTTCCTTTGGTGTCAACCTGGCACTTCCCCACTGTGCATTTCCCACCCCCACTTTCTTTATAGATTCTGCATTTTCTATTCGCCTATACTGTATATCCGCTCCTCGCCTCCTCTAGGGCGTTCGGCCGCAGTGAATGCACGCTGAGCCTGGGTAAAAGCCCATCAGGAATCAAAATGGAACGGCTGAGGTTATGCCGATTGTAGGATTTTGGAAAACGTTGGGTATCGGGAAGCAGGTATCGGGTAATAGGTATCGGTGAAACACCGAAGAAAACAGGGAGGAGGGGCTATAGGTTAACGAGCAGGGAAACGTAGGAAGAAACGCACTGTATACACTGGTATAGCAAAAGAACAAGCGCATAGGAAATTGCAGCAACCCAAAAACACACTGAAAATGCATGGGAACCATGAAGGAAGACCCAGCCAGGGTTGGCTGGCTAAACTTGGGCCCGCTCGCGGGTCCGACATTTATTTTACAGGGTAAGGGCCCGGGGAGGGGGGGTACTCCCTATAATGGCCTATACGGAGAGGCTCCGTCCGAAAGGGGTACCTTTTTCAGGCTTCAGGTATATAAAAGGGTAGCGATTTCACAAATTGAGGCATATAAAAGAGCTAGGGAAATCGGTCATTTAGGCATTTAAAAGGGCCTTTAATTATAATATTTCGAATAGACGCCCCTTTCGGCTGTATCAGTTTACTTATGCACTACATGAAATTGACAACAAGACTTCCTAAAGAAGATATGTGAAAGGGGTACCTTTTTTAATAAAAGGTATATGAAAGGGGTACCTTTCTGCCAAAATGGTACATAAAAGGGTAAGGGGTTGGACCTCGAGGCGGAGCCTCCCCGTATTAAACTTTGTTAAGTAGCCCCCCCCCCCTCCCCCCCCCGGGGGGTAAAGGGCACACCTCAAGATGGGAACGAATGAAGTATGGAGAACACAATTCAGCCGGATACTAGGTTAGATTCTGGCGCTGAGCTAGCTAGGTGCCAGCCAAGGTGGAGGTGGTCAAAGTAAGGTGTCGGACAACATTTGTAGTTGCCACACGTCTGCGCTTCAATGGGGATTCAGGATTGAGGTCTGAGTTAGATTCAGGATATAAGACGGAACGAGGAAACACAGTGGACACGCACTGAGAACCCACGAGGAGTTTGTGAGGCATAGAGAAAGAATGGAAAATAAACGGGAAATAAAACTGAGGAGCAGGAAACCCACAGAAAAGTGAAAAATCGGTAAAAGCAGAAATCGACACAACCTAAAATGATATTTTTCAGGAAGGCCGTACTATATTTCTTTAGGCCAAACCAGCCTTCTTCAAAAAATTAGTCTACGTTGTGTCGGTTTCTGCTTTTATATTCTTCATTTTTTATATGAAGCCGATTAGATCAGTATTGATCCAATGTATACTAGACGAATCATCGTTTTGGTTGCTTGCTTAGACATATTATAATTACGGAAAAGGTATTGAAATGCATACGAACCATATCTTTTAAAGAACTGCTGAACACAAGGGAGACCACACGACATGTGGTGTGGCAGAACTAACAAGAAACGAATGAGAAGGCAAATTGCTTCACGGTTTCTTCATTTAAAACGCAAGTCAGTAACACAAAGTTCGAGAATTTATCTTCCAAAAGTTAGCCTGCAGACAGGCCCCCGATCATACCCCGATCACTTCGCTCATTCGTCTGTTTCGCGCTGAGCGGGGCCAAGCCACTGGTGGGAGAGGGGTGGGGGTCTGAAAGGAAATGGCCCACAATGCCCATCGATCGTTTGCTGAGAAGTTCCGCACGTGCAAGAGACAGGAAAAGTTAGGGAAGTAGTGTTAATCTGGTGGTGTCTACTCAATTAATGATTGCAGAAAAAGGAAGAATGTAGGCATTGAGAAGCCGCCATATATTGGTGCATACAATAAAAGCCGGTAGGTTGTTTTATACCGTTTATATTATTTATTTGACTCGAAAAACTTTCATTTCATTTCGGGCATAACTTAAATAGGAAGCTTATGGTTATTTTTCTGATATCGCTCCCTGTCATAATTTACAGGAGGTTGACAAACCAAGCAAGCGAGCAAATGAATTTTGCAAATGGCGGCAGATTTAAAGCACAGATACATCCAGTGCATGTATTTAGTTTTCTTACAATGTTTGCCGTTAATCTCGAATATGTATTCTGACTATTTAGCAACTAACAGACCAAGCTGAAGTTGTCTGCCAATTCACTGCCAATTCGGCATCTGCCAATTCGACCGGCTGAAACTGTCTGCCAATTCGAATAAAAATTCAGCAGTGGAATTTACAGCATAAAATCGGTTAAATGTCCTTACCAATTGTCCAACAACATATTCTAGCTGCATCGAAAGCCATAACTTGATTTGCACCAACACTCGTGAATTTGTAAAGAAGATGTTGTTCATATCCTCTGTTCAGAAGTGAATAACTTGTCACGTAACTTTTCAATTGACACCAACTTGATATCATTTTGAAGCTTAACGTCTTTTTAGTCCATCTCAATGGCTTCTACACCCATCTCAACGCAATTACTATCGAAAACGTTCCCTTAAACGTCGTGCTTTAATAACAAACACTAAACTTGGCTTTTCCGGAAGTCAATAACTCGTCACGTGACTTTTCAATTGACACCAACCTGATATTATTTTGAAGCTTACCATCTTCTTAGTACATCTCAACGGCTTTTACACCCATGTCAACGCAATAACTATAGAAAAATGTCTCTTGAACATCGTTATTTAATTTCAAACACACTTACATCGGCTTTTCCGGAAGTGAATAACTGGTCATGTGACTTTTCAATTCACATAAACTTGGCATCATTTTAAAGCTTATCGTCTTCTCAGTCCATCTCAACGGCTTCTCCACCCATCTCAACGCACTTACTATCGAAACCTTTCCCTTAAACATGGCGTTTACATAACATACCCACTTATATTGCCTTTTCCGGAAGTGAATAACTCGTCACGTGACCTTTCAATCGACACCAACTTGATATTATTTTGAAGCTTACCGTCTTCTTAGTCCATCTCAATGGCTTCTACACCCATCTCAACGCAATTGCTATCAAGAAATGTCCCTTGAATATCATGTTTAAATAATATACACAGTGATATTGGCTTTTCCGGAAGTAAATAACTTGTCACGTGACTTTTCAATTGACACCAACTTGATACCATTTTCAAGCTTGCCGTCTTCTTAGTCCATCTCAATGGTTTTCACACCCATCTCAACACATTTGGTAGCCAAAAATGTTTCTTGAACATCGCGTTTAAATAACATACACACCTATATTAGCTTTTCCGGAATTGAATAACTCGTCAAGTGACTTGTCGATTGACACCAACTTGATATCATTTTGAAGCTTATCATCATCTTAGTCCATCTCAATGACTTCTACACCCATCTCAACGCAATTACTATCGAAAAATGTCCCTTGAATATCATGTTTAAATAATATACACAGTGATATTGGCTTTTCCGGAAGTAAATAACTTGTCACGTGACTTTTCAATTGACACCAACTTGATATCATTTTCAAGCTTGCCGTCTTCTTCGTCCATCGCAATGGTTTTCACACCCATCTCAACGCATTTGGTAGCCAAAAATGTTTCTTGAACATCGCGTTTAAATAACATACACACCTATATTAGCTTTTCCGGAATTGAATAACTCGTCAAGTGACTTTTCGATTGACACCAACTTGATATCATTTTGAAGCTTATCATCATCTTAGTCCATCTCAATGACTTCTACACCCATCTCAACGCAATTACTATCGAAAAATGTCCCTTGAATATCATGTTTAAATAATATACACAGTGATATTGGCTTTTCCGGAAGTAAATAACTTGTCACGTGACTTTTCAATTGACACCAACTTGATATCATTTTCAAGCTTGCCGTCTTCTTCGTCCATCGCAATGGTTTTCACACCCATCTCAACGCATTTGGTAGCCAAAAATGTTTCTTGAACATCGCGTTTAAATAACATACACACCTATATTAGCTTTTCCGGAATTGAATAACTCGTCAAGTGACTTTTCGATTGACACCAACTTGATATCATTTTGAAGCTTATCATCATCTTAGTCCATCTCAATGACTTCTACACCCATCTCAACGCAATTACTATCGAAAAATGACCCTTGAAAATCGCTGTTTTTTTCAAACGCAGTTATATCGGCTTTTCCGGAAGTGACTAACTTGTCACGTGACTTTTCAATTGACAACAACTTAGTATCATCTTAAAGCTTACCGTCTTCTTAGTCCATCTCAATGGCTTACACACCCATCTCAACGCAATTGCTATTAAAAAAATGTCCCTTTAACATCGTGTTTCAATAATATACACACTCATACTGGCCTTCCGGAAGTGAATAACTTCTCACGTGACCTTTTAATTGGCTCCAACTTCATATTATTTTGAAACTTACCGTCTTCGTAGTCCATCTCAATTGCTTCTACACCCATCTCAACGCAATTGCTATCGAAAACCTTCCCTTGAGCATCGTGTTTAAAATCTTGGCATTAACTCGTCACATGACTTTTCAATTGACATCACTGGACTTGGTGTCATTTTAAAGCTTACCGTATTCTCAGTCAATCTCAATGGCTTCTACACCCACTTGAGGGAAGATTGTAACCATACAGTCCACCGTCCATATTCCCAGCAGCGCTATCACTGAAAACTAAAAATACACAACTTGTGATAACATTAAGTCAGTTTATCTTCTTTTTTCTTTCAAGTTTATATTGTCTCCACAGGTGAAAGGTTGGTTATCTATCTTTCTTTTTTTTCTTAAAGCTTAATAGCTTTGTTTGTCTCATTCAATTTAAAGTCACTGTTTACTTTTTTCTCGATCTGGAACTTTTGAACATACTTGGGTAAATTGTCCGTCCAAGTATCCTCTTTGTGTTTTATTGTAATCTTCCCAAGTGTTTGTCTTCCCGTTGTTTGCTTCATTTCCGGCGGTATCGGATTCTGTTACATGGGCAAAGAAACCTGAACAAATCAAGAAACAATGACGGTTTTCCTTGTACCATTAGCATTTGTCAAGTTTGTAAATTTCCATAACTGTGTTTGTTCCGCCGCTGTCTACGCAATGATAAAGAGCAATCGAATCAATCAAGCACGCGAATGACAAGAATGCAAAGAATATAGACTGTCCCCTTGATTGCCGGATTCGGATAACACTAGAGGCCAAAACAATGCCACGAAAGGTACGTATGACGCTTTTCTAATGCTATAACTACAGTTTGTAATGATCTACCACCTTCTTTGCAATTCACTCACAACAGAAATCTAGGGCCCACCATGCTCTTGATTACCAGCGGTTGGCTCAGTTGATAGCAGAAAATGGGCCTCCAAACGAAACTCGAATGGCTGCAGGACTTAAGGAAGGTTCCTACTGGGAAAAAATAGCCACCGAATATGTGAAAGGTCCACCAGAGCGGAGCATGATGAAAGCAATTTACAACCTCTGGCGGTCAAACTATTTTGTTAAGTTGGTGACCGAAATGTTGCAATCAAAGGTAAGATACGAAAATATTTCTAAGGATCACGGAGGTCTTTTCGTAACCTCCATGAACTCTCGATAATGATCTCTTAATTGATCTATTGTAACTAGTGACAAGGTCGGCAGAGAGGAGGGATGTGGAATTTTGGAGTTGTTGTTAAAAAATAAAGTGCGGACGGTAAGCTTAAAAATAATGTCAAGTTGATGTCAATTAAAAGGTCACGTGACTAGTTCTTCCGGAAACGACAATGTAAGTGTGTATGTTATTGAAATGTCATGTTTAAGAGAGATTTTTCGATGGTAATTACGTTGAGATGGGTGAAGAAGCCATTGAGATGGACTGAGAAGACGGTAAGCTTCAAAATAATATCAAGTTGGTTTCAATTGAAAGTTCACGTGACGAATTGTTCACTTCCGGAAAGGGCAATGTAAGTGTGTATGCTATTTAAGCGCCATGTTTAAGGGAAAATTTTCGATGGTAATTGCGTTGAGATGGGTGTAGAAGCCATTGAGATGGACTAAGAAGAAGGTAGGCTTTAAAATGATACCAAGTTGATTTGAATTGAAAAGTCACGTGATCAGTTATTCACTTCCGGAAAAATCGATATATGTGTTTGAAAAAAAAACGATGTCCAAGGGTCATTTTTCGATAGTAATTGCGTTGAGATCAATGTAAAAGCCATTGAGATGGACTAAGAAGACAGTGAGCTTCAAACTAATATCCGGTTGGTGCCAATTGAAAAGTTACAGGACGGGTTATTCCCTTCCGGAAAAGCCATTATAGGTGTGTATATTATTTAAAGACGATGTTCAAGGACAAATTTTCGATAGCAATTGCGTTGAGATGGGTGTAGAAGCTGTTGAGATGGACTTAAAAGACGGTAAGCTGCAATATGATATCAAGTTGGTGTCAATTGAAAAGTCACGTGAAAAGTTATTCGCTTCCGGAAAAGCCAATATAAGTGTGTCTCTTACTAAAACACGATGTTAAAGGGACATTTTTTGATAGCAATTGGGTTGAGATGGGTGTAAAAGCAATTGAGATGGATTGAAAAGAAGGTAACCTTTAATATGATATCAAGTTGGTGTCAATTGAAAAGTCACTTGACCAGTTGTTCACTTCCGGAAAAAGCCAATTTAAGTGTGTATGTTATTTAAACACCATGGTTAGGGAAAGTTTTCGATAGTAATTGCGTTGAGATGGGTAGAGAAGCCGTTGAGATGGACTAAGAAGACGATAAGCTTTCATATGATACCAAGTTGATGTGAATTGAAAAGTCACGTGATCAGTTACTCACTTCCGGAAAAACCGATATATGAGCGTTCGAAAATAAAAAAACGATGTTCAAGGGTCATTTCTCGATAGTTATTGCGTTGAGATGGATGTAAAAGCCATTGAGATTGACTAAGAAGACGGTAAGCTTCAAAATTATTTCAGGTTGGTGTCAATTAAAAAGGTCACAGGAGGTATTCACCTACGGAAAAGCCATTATTGGTGTGTATATTATTTAAACACGATGTTCAAGGAAAATTTTTCACAGTAATTGCGTTGAGATGGGTGTAGTAGCCATTGAGATGGACTAAGACGACGGTAAGCTTGGAAATAATATGAAGTTGGTGTCAATTAAAAAGTCACGTGACGAGTTATTCACTTCCGGAAAAGCTAATATAAGTGTGTAGGTTATTTAAGGACGATATTCAAGAGAATGTTTTCGATAGTAATTGCGTTGAGATGGGTGGAGAAGCCGTTGAGATGGACTAAGAAGAAGGTAAGCTTTAATATGATATCAAGTTGGTGTCAATTGAAAAGTCATGTGAGGAGTTATTCACTTCCGGAAAAGCCAATGCAAGTGTGTCTGTTATTTAAACACGATGTTCAAGAGAAAGTTTTCGATAGTAATTGCGTTGAGATGGGTAATAAAGCCTTTGAGATGGACTAAGAAGACGGTAAGCTTTAATATGATATCAAGTTGGTGTCAATTGAAAAGTCATGTGACGAGTTATTCACTTCCGGAAAAGCCAATTAAGTGTGTATGTTACTTAAACTCGATGTTCAAGAGAAAGTTTTCGATAGTAATTGCGTTGAGATGGGTGGAGAAGCTGTTGAGATGGACTAAGAAGACGGTAAGCTTTAATATGATATCACGTTAGTGTCAATTGAACAGTCACGTGAAAAGTTATTCACTTCCGGAAAAGCCACTACAAGTGTGTCTGTTAGTTAAACAGCGATTTTCAAGGGTCATTTTGCGATAGTAATTGCGTTGAGATGGGTGTAGAAGCCATTGAGATGGACTAAGAAGACGGTAAGCTTGGAAATAATATGAAGTTGGTGTCAATTAAAAAGTCACGTGACGAGTTATTCACTTCCGGAAAAGCTAATATAAGTGTGTATGTTATTTAAGGACGATGTTCAAGAGAAAGTTTTCGATAGTAATTGCGTTGAGATGGGTGGAGAAGCCTTTGAGATGGACTAAGAAAACAGTGAGCTGCAAACTAATATTAGGTTGGTGCCAATTGAAAAGTCACATGACGGGTTATTCACTTCCGGAAAAGTCATTATAGGTGTATATTATTTAAACACGATGTTCAAGGAAAAATTTTTCACAGTAATTGCGTTGAGATGGGTGTAGAAGCCATTTAGAAGGACTAAAAAGACGGTAAGCTTTAATATGATATCAGTTTGGTGTCAATTGAACAGTCACGTGAAAAGTTATTCACTTCCGGAAAAGCCGCTACAAGTGTGTCTGTTAGTTAAACAGCGATTTTCAAGGGTCATTTTGCGATAGTAATTGCGTTGAGATGGGTGTAGTAGCCATTGAGATGGACTAAGACGACAGTAACCTTCAAAATAATATGAGGTTGGTGTCAATTAAAAAGTCACGTGACGAGTTATTCACTTCCGGAAAAGCTAATATAAGTGTGTATGTTATTTAAAGACGATGTTCAATAGAAAGTTTTCGATAGTAATTGCGTTGAGATGGGTGTAAAAGCCGTTGAGATGAACTAAGAAGACGGTAAGCTTGGAAATAATATGAAGTTGGTGCCAATTGAAAAGTCACGTGAGAAGTTATTCACTTTCGAACAGAGCATATAAACAGGATCGTCTTTACAAATTCAAGAGTGTCCTGTGAAAATGATATGGCTTTCAATGCAGCTAGAATATGTTGTTGAACAATTGGTAAGGATATTCAACTGATTTTATCCTGTAAATTCCACTGCTGAATTTTTATTCGAATTGGCAGACAGTTTCAGCCGGTCGAATTGGCAGATGTCGAATTGGCAGTGAATTGGCAGACAACTTCAGCTTGGTAACTAACAGGACGTAACCAATCGATGAAATCGATGATCGATAAAGCAATCGATCAATCGATACCAATCGATGCATGTTAGTTAATTGGCATCGATTGGTATCGGCCAGTCGATGGCCAATCGATAATCACCCAAAGTATTCAGGAATCATCGATTGCCATCGATTGGGCTTTAACAGCTTTTCGTGATCAAATAGTTTACTAGACTGTCTCGTCAGTTGAATAGTTACGTCGTCCCAAGATTTCACCGAGATCCTTTTTTTTTTGAAACACGTAAATTTAACTTTGAGAGTGTCTTCGAAAGGTGATGAAATGAGTAAACGGCTCTTAGAAAAAAGATTGTGTCGTCTTTGTCGTTAGGTCTAGTGTAAGGTCATAGTTTCTGGGGATTCGAGGCCAAGTTGCTGGTTCGCAAGGGCGATTTTGAGTAGCATCGCTTGCGTGAAAAGAACGACAAAAATCCACAACATAAATCATGGAAACAGTTGCATACATAGCAGAATCGCCTTTTTTTAAATTGTAAGCGTTTACAGGTTATGCTCTAGATGTTTGAGGATCCAAAGTTCATGTTTATTGTACTTTAATAATATTAGATTGTTGTAACTTTAAAAAGACGTACTTTAACGCTGTGCCACATTCCGTAAACTTTATTCAGTTAAGCTAAATGAATTATCAGTGCTGTATAAAACCTGATCTTCTGCCGATGTCCTAGACTGTCATTGTTTTAATCATTAGAATACATCAAGAGGCTGTTCCCTTTAGAAATCTTGACCGACAAATCATCTATCAACAATCGATGGCAATCGATGCCAATTAATCGATTAATATTGATAATCGATGCAAACCAATGCCAATCGATGAAAATCGATGACAATCGATAATCACACCAACCTGGACGATCGATTGCTTATCGATTATCGATATCAATCGATTAATTGGCATCGATTGTTATCGATTGGCATTGATTGTCATCGATCATCGATTTCATCGATTGGTTACGTCCTGAACTAATCGATACACTGACACCACCACATGAAAGATCATGTTGAGATTGGTCACTTGACCAGGTATGATGCTTGGAGGGTGAACAGAGACCAAGTTATGGACCTTGAAAAATGTGATGATGTTCTATACCAAGTAAATTTGGATATATTTTGAATGATTTAAATACATTTTGATTTTAATTAAATTACTGTAAATAAGTTAGTTAGTTAGTTAACATAGTGACTGAAAAGCCCTGTTGAAGGGAGTACCAATAAAGTATGTATGTATGTATGTAAAAATGGTTCAAAATCCATACAAACGTCTCTAATTTGAGACAACGTCCCCCAGAACCATATAAAACTCTTAAAATTTTTATGATTTCCTTGATACTCTTTAAAATTGGCAAACATAGTGACTTTCATCTCAGCTTCTTTCAAATAGTACGTGCATGACGGGATTTTACAGTTGTTACAAAACTGATGAAAAAATTAAGAGTTTATATGGTTTGGGGGGACGCTTTCTCAAAATTAGAGTCGTTTGTATGGATTTTGAACCATTTTTCAAGGTCCATAACTTGGTCCCTGTTCACCCTCAAAGCATCATACCTGGTCAAGTGACTAATCTCAACATGATCTTTCATGTGGTGGTGTCAGTGTATCGATTAGTTGAAGTTTGAAACTCGCCCCAGTTCCCTGCTCAACTTCGAAATGGCCAATTTGAAAATAGTAAACAGCAGTTTTCTACTCATACAGACTACTTGTTTATGTTTCAAATGACTCAGATAGGAAAGATGCGATTTCTGTCATAACCACCTCTTTAATTAAGTACAGTATGAGTGTATTAAAAATTATTTTGGATGCTTATTAATGAGAATGTCCATATGAAAAAAATTATAATTAGATGACTGTCTGTTTTTTTTTTTCCACAGATGTCTTCATCGATGTAAGCTTTGTGCATCTCCGATAGAAACAATCCAGCAAGGACTGTCTGGTAAGTTCAATTTTTCTTTATACGGAATTTCCTGTACATGTATACAGAATTTTGTTAAATGCTACAGCAAAGGGCAAACAAATACTGTACAGTTTGTGACTACAAGTAACAATCTAGTGATTTTATTCAGTGTTTTTGAAATAGAAAAAGATAATGTCAGGAAATAATACAGTATTTAACTGATAATTGATTAATATATTCTACTGTACAGTACATGTGAACAACTAAACATTATTTATCGTGACAAAAAAAACGATTAGGTGAATCTAAGTAAGGAGCTGATATAAACTGGTGATCAGCAATATTAAATATACAGTATTTGTCTGCTACGGGTACAATTGACTGATATTCAAACTAATGTGCTTTGAAAACATGGAAGAACTGCAGCTATTAGCCTGCGAAAACAGCTGTCCTTCTTCACTCCCAGTCCGAGTGGCATGTTGCGTGAAGAACATTTGCGATTCACCGCAGAAAATTCCATACTGATGACGAAAATCTGTCCCGCATCTGGTCATGAGCGCTGATTGGTTTGATCGGTAATTGTGCATAATTAAGTCCGTGAATATGCGGGACAGTGAAAATACTCACCAAAACAAATCTGGCATCTTGTAATTGTAGGGGTGGTTTGTGTAAAATGGGGATGACAAACCTACACAACTTCGACGGTTTGTGACACATCTGTACAATTTCCTTTCTCTGTTCTTTTACTCAACCTTTTTGTTGCTTCACTCGTGTTTATGAAGGGCACTTTATGCTGTGTTATAAGGAGGAATTTTAAGAAGAGTTGAGCCATTAGACCGTACATGGCAAATTTTTAGAGGTCATAAGTCTACATGATTTCCGCTGTTACATGTATCTGCGTGTTACTTCGTGGATTTTGACACCTCCGTAAACAGTGATTAGAACTGTTTGAGAGTACAGAACTGATATCATATTTGCCCTTGTACCTTTTTCTTTAGAGACGCTGTAGATTTACTTCGAGAAAGCTATACCCCAGCTTGTCTAGTGAAATTCCAATTTTTCTTTCAGCTATCTGATCTCATGTTTTTCGAGCTTGATGTGACAACATGATTCAAATGCAACTATTGATGTGCAAGTCTGTTAAATGTGTCTTTGTTCGGCTCAGTCAAGACCATGCATATGGTTTCGATCCTCCATGTGGATCTCATCAGTTACCAGTATTTCTAAAATACTCTGTACGCCTGAAGTTGCTAGTGTAACTCATACATTTGTGAGAAATGTAAGACATTTGCGACTTGGCACAAACCTTTCGTGACTGAAAATGATAATTTATTCAAAATTATAAAGTTCACGCTTACATCATCAGTATGGAATTTTCTGCAGTGAATCGCAGACGTCCTTCACGAGAAACGCCACTTGGGCCGGGAGCGAAGAAGGATGGCTGTTTTCGCAGGCTATGCAGCTATTTATATATACATCAAGAAATGTAGCATTTGTTTCAAAATGGCGGCTGCCGATGCCGAATTTTAGGCTTCTTTGGAGACAAAATTCTTGGGACAGAATGCACTTTAGAAGCTGAAACTTCAGTGAGTAACTTAACTCAATATAATCTTTTTTGGTGATGACAACAAAAATATGCTTTTTGGAGTGACCTTCTCTTTTAAGTAGTACAGCATGAAAATAACAACATTCCTGTATTTTGGTAATTTATTCATATATATATATTTTTGGTTGGTTATAAAAGCATGTGAAAGGGATACCTTTTCTGTCTAGACGATATGGGGTTGTATTTCAGGGTAGAGCCCCCCCCATTTAAAACTTTGTCAAGTATCCCCCCCCCCCCAACCGGGGCCTAAGTCAAGTACGCATCTCAAGTATAAATCAAGTTAATTATTTTTTAACCCATTGACTCCTGTGCTGCCCATGACCAGTCGTGGCCAGCATTGCCCTTTGTTGCTCTTTCAACGCTTTCACCTTTGACCACAATTGGCATCATAAATACTCAACTTGAGTATTTATGATGCCAATTGTGGTCAGAGGTGAGTTCTGCTTTAGTGAAGTAAAAAGCTTTGCAATGATACCTAGATGAGAGCGATCGGCTCACTGGAGCCTGAAATACTCAGAAATTTGAGTGAAAATCTTGCAGCAAAATTTTCAGGACTACACTTAGCAGCTCGATGGTAAAAAATGCCCATCTCGATGATGCTTTCTCAGAAATTATGAACTGGAAGCAATCCCAGAGGAAGGCCAATCACTGGCGCAAAAAGATAAAAAAGGAGAAAAAAGAAAAAGTTCTGCTTTAGGAAAGTGAAAAAAAAAGCCTGAAGATTTACTGCAGGCCACTTTCTCAAAATTCAGATTTCTGTGCATGCCTGAGCAAAAATGTCAAAATCTGATGTTCTGATGCAAAGAAAGGCATGCTGTCATGTTGCAAATGTCTTTTTGAGTAGATAATGTGGCCCATTTATCCAGGCTGAAAATCTTCAAAATTTCCAACAAAAAATATGCGTTTTTGGTGGAAAGCTCCAGGAGTCAATAGATTAATAAATTACCCCCAGGGAGAACTAAAGCTTACCAAAAGCAACTTGACCTTATCAACTCCACCCTAGCTACATGTATCTAGTAGTCAACCACACTTCCTTGAAACTACAACCAAGGCTGCTGCCTAAAAGGAGCCCAGCAGCCTGGGGCACCCAAGAAAGTCCTTTAGGCGCCTAAATTTTTGCAGCAGCTCCCAAAACATTACTTGCTGGGCTCCTAACTTTTTGGCTTTTGCCCTTCTGGGCTCCTTGTAATATTGTTAGGCAACAGCCTTGCTACAACTGTAACCATGTACAGTGTAAGCTTTGCAACTTAATGATGGGGAAAGCCGGTTGGATTTACAAGTCAAAAGTGCATTAAAAATAAGGGCTTGTCAGAGAGAAGTCTATAATAACTCAAAAGAATCATTATTTTGCTATTTGGATTTGATGTTTCACTGTTTAGTAATGCTCCTGCCTCAGTTGTGTGTAATTTGTAATAATAGAGGTTTTGGAATCTGTGAGGCACAATTATTATGGATGCAGAGGAACACTTTCTTCTTTGTCTTTTGGAAGGCAGCTGCGAATCAATGTAAGAATTAATGACTAGCAATCTTGTTGTTCTTGGACAGCATTTGTAAAGCAAAAGACCAAAAACAAGCAAATTACAAGTGACAAATAAATCAACTTGACTTGTGACTTGGACTTGATCAGGTAGAACACTTGACTCGTGCTATGATACAACTGGACCATCACATTATCAAATAGAGAGGCTCCAATATTGTATTGTTATACAATCAAATTCTCAGAACTGACATTGAAAGAACTGTATTGTTATCAGTAAGGAAAATTGATGCTTTGAACTGAAAAAGTTAAAAAGTAAAATCAAACATGGATTATAGTACAATTTATAATTTCATCTGCTTGATAGATTTATCTAATTAAGCAGTTAAAATGAATTCATGATTGAAAGCACATCTGTGATATCAGAGTGATATAGTGTACACCAATACCGACCTACTAAGCCCAAGCAAGTTTAACGCATGTAGGATCAATCTAGTCAGAAAGGAAAGACAAAACAATTGCTATGATAGTTAAATTTTTATTCTTTTTAGGGGTTGAGGGGTAAGTGATTAAGTTACAAGTATGCATTTTATGGGAGGCGCGGTGGCCTCATGGTTAGTGCACTCGTCTCCGGATCGAGCGGTCCGGGTTCGAGCCCTGGCCGGGGACATTGTGTTGTGTTCTTGGGCAAGACACTTTACTCTCACAGTGCCCCTCTCCACCCAGGTGTATAAATGGGTACTGGCAAATTTAATGCTGGGGAGTAACCCTGTGATGGACTAGCATCTCATCCAGGGGGGAGTAGAAATACTCTCAGTCGCTTCATGCTAAGGAAACCGGGATATAAAGCTCCGGCCTGATGGGCCACTTGGCTCGTATGCAGACTTTACCTTTTTTTTAATGCATTTTAACATACCGAAAGCAAAATTTTAACATTCATAAACTTCATGTTCTTCTTCCTTAAACATTGATTCCTCTTTGAGGTGAAAATAAGTTCAAACCATGCCCATAAAGTAAGATTCAGGTTCATATGCTTCTTACAAAAATTACATACAGGAAGTTTTCTTTCCAGATTTCAGATATTTACCCTTGTCACTTTAATATGGGTAATTTGAAAGTCCTTCAGCAAACTGATACCTTTTACTTGAAAAGAGAAATTATAGCCTATTCCTTGATGTCATATTTTTGTGAAGCTTTCCTGTTGTACTTCTTGCGTTTTACCTTGTTGTCATTTGATATTTGCGTGTGACCAAAAACTATGTTGATTCTATATAAGTTGTTGGTACATGTACGAGCGCAGTTGGAGTACGCATCTTAACCCTTTGGTGAAAGGAAAACGGCATCTTCTTTACTTTGAAAAGCCTTTCAAATAGGCAGCAATTATTTTTTTTTTACTTCATACTAGGCAATTTAAATTGAATGGCCTGCATGTAGCAATTTAGGGCAATTGAGGGCAATTGATGAATTGTCATTGTTTTAGTAAGAAAGTGAACTTAAATAAGAAGAAATTTTAATAGTTTTCTGATTATTTGTTGTTGCGATTTGTCTCTTACCCCCCTGTAGTTTTCTATGTATTTGATATAAATTATCTCAGACTGTTTATTTAAAATAAGGAATCTAAAATTCTGTATAAACTGGCCCAATAAGTTCTTATATTTGTAAATATATTTTGTTAGTATATACCACACAAGTGAATAGTACTTTTCGTGTGCGCTGATTGGCTAGCTCGGAGGTGATTAGCCAAGTACTATTCACTAGCAGCCAAAGGAAAACAAAATGGTTTTTGTCGGTACATTTTCACAAGTAAAGTTACTCTTTGGGCCACTAGTTATTCAGCTTGTGTGGTATGTACTAAAACAATTATTCACCTCAGTGTCGGTGAAAGTGGTGGATATTTACCTCCACTTCCGTGAATAATTGTTAATTATTAATTATTCTTGTGTAATTATTGAATTTGACTGTCACCCTGCGTTACCTCTGTTGTCATGTCACGTTACGTTAACTTGTTTGTCACGCTGCGTTACCATGGTAGTCGAATAACGCCGTCTTGTCAACAGCATCTTTTCATTTTCTGTGAGAATGTTTGTGTAACTATTTTCTTGTAGAAATGCTTTTATTGATTTTTGTTGTGCTTTATTTTCACGCAGGTTACAGGATGTCTATGATGTTTTACACAAATCTGTCAGGATTGACTACCAAGAAAGACAATCATTCAAGATCTAGTTAAAGGTAGAATAGACAACTTAAGAAGACTAAGCTTAAAGATTAATTTGTAAAGAATCGAAAAGAGGAAATTCAGTTTCATAAGTCAAGCACCTCATTTATTTCCATTTTGAATTGTCTCGGACGCAAGAATTTACGAGCAATTTATTGTCAGTATTCATTGAAACGTAGATGGTAAGACTGATCAGAACGACAGTAAGAAAAAGGCGCAAAGGATTGAAGCAAGAGGTTGGACTGGTACAGTGTCGAAGGTTTCAAACAACTTGAGTGTTTGTTTCAAAAACATTTTTTACTTTGTACCAGTCTAACCTTATTCTTCCATCTCGTTCGTTTTTGTTTTTAATTTACTGCCATACGGATCGTATGTCAGATAAGGCCAGAGATATCTTTTTCGCCATTTTTGAATTGTTTGAGAGTTCTAAATTTTTTACGAGACGTTTATTTTCAAAACGCTGTTGCAAGTACAATTTTGAATTGTGTCAGATAGAATCTTTTACCAGAAATTTTTTGTTGATTCAGTCTCGAAGCAGAATCTTTACTGCCGTTACAATTTGGGTATGAATTTAATTTTCCAAGTGTTAAAGAACATTTTTCTTAGCCAGTGTTGTCATTTTTTTTTTTTCGTAAAAGTTGTTTCCTTGTTAACATCGGTTTGATCGTGTCCAATTTTCCCGCCAAAAGACTTAGAAAAAATACGGGCGCTCAAAATACGCATGCGCCATTTTTTTTTAAAAAAAATACTACTTTTCCTATTTATATACTCAAATTTGTAAGAGAGGCGCTCAAAATGCTCATGCGTCGTTTTTTAAATTTTGTTCTCTTGGTCATTTGAAATTGTCAACAATAAAATTTATTTTCGCAGTGTGCCTGTTCTATGTGTTGTTTAGTGTGATTACTTATTATGTAAGTCATTAAATAGTTTAATGTATTTAACATCTTTAAAGATTGAAGTAAAGACAAACAAGTATTGAGTGTGAAAATTACTTTTATTCTCCTCAAGTATTCCCTAATTATAAGTTAATTAATTAATAGAAATCAATTAAATTATTAAAAAGGTGTGAAGAAAAAATGTTCCCACTATATACTAAGACTTTTGGCGGGAAAATTTGGGTAAATTTGCACGGCGTTTCCCCTGGCAACTTTCTCGGCAAAAAAATTCAAAATGGCTCCCCCTTTCATTTTCCCGCCAAAAATAATTTGAACATCGCCTCGTGCAAAAAAGTTGAAAGATAAAAGAAATTTGTTTCCTAACTGTTAAAAAATCTGATAACGATATTTTAGCCTCATGGCTTGTTTGAATCCAATTTTGTACCTAGCAAAAATTTCTCCGAAAGATTTATAGTTTTTTCAAACTCTTCTGCACGAGATGATGTTTCGGATTAAAGCCTTTCCACCAATTTTCGTTTGTAACACAGGACAAGTTAACAAGTTTCAAGAAATGTAGCCGTCCTCAACAATCTGTAACAAGAGTTAAAGAATTTTGGAGAAATACAGAAAATTTAAACTGTTGCTGTAGCAGCCATGAGAAATTGTTTGCGATGTTTTACTATTGGCTGATTTGAGGTTTGATTTCAATTTGAATAATTTCAACAATTCAGAAATGTAATTTATTGTCTTATTTTTTAAATTCGTATTCACGTATTGTCCTGTGTTACAACGAGCGTCGGTGGTCAAAGATCTTCATCCACTTACCAGTAAACCGTTTTCAAAAACCAACTTATTATAAAACCCAAGTGCTTGGTTGAAGACATTTAAATTGTGCAAGCAATTGAACTCGTATGTGGATAAAATAAAGCCCAAAGATCGCGATTAAGGTTATACGAACAACAATAAACGCAGCAAAATGAACGTGCAACAATTCTCAAAACAGCTACATCGCGACGAAAACATGCATCAGAAATAATACAAAACCCGGTTTCAATTCTCGACTTCATCTTGTTTGTTCTTTCAGAAAACACGTTCTCAAATTGCAATGCAATTTACAATAACCATTACAGAATCATCGCAGGTTTTATTGACACAAACTGATGGCAAAGGAAAAATTGAAAACTTTCAAAAACACTTTTAACTTTCCACAATTGAAAACTAACGGTGAAAGAAGTTGAATCTTTAAATATTTTATCATGAAATTTGTTTATTTTTTATTTGTACAATTAGAAAACTGAAATCTTGACTTTGTTTGGACAGCGAACCAGACAACTGTTCAATTGGCATGTTTATTTTTCCAAATTTGAAACGTTCTGGACAAAATAATGCGGTTAATTTGGCTGGTTTTTTTTCGATTTTGTGGTCCGTATAACCGAAAACTGAAAATACTGACTATTTAGACCTCTTAATCTCAAATTTTCTTAACCAAGCACGAGGGTTCTATAACAAGTATTCAATCTATGACAAGAGAACATAGGCATCTATAAGCATTAAATATTGTCCGCTGAACGTCTACTTGTATCAAACGAAAGCAAGCCAAAATGGGTACAACATGTCTTTTGTATAAATGGTTTGAACCCTGCATGAAGTAGTGTAGTTCGTATCACTGATGTACGAGAGCAGCTCTAGTTGTTGATGACTTTTGTTTCGAGTCTTGAAAATCAAGTTGTTTGTAGAACTCTTTTGTGATCAAGACTCGGGCGATGTAGCAGCTCTCGTAAGGTCTCACATAAATGCCTTGTACCCCGTTGAGAGTACAATAGAACAAACAACAGAAACAATGCCCCCCCCCCCCCTCCCCCAGCCACAAAACAATAACAGCTGCTGCGATCAATAGCCCTTTTCACGGTTACCTTTGCTCATTTGCATTACAATAAAATTTAGCATGTATGCGAGGCAATTTCGGGCTGTTTTGCAGTTTTAGCCCGAAATTGCCTCGCATCCACGTTGGATTACATTGTAATGCAAATGAGAAAAACTAACCGTGAAAAGGGCTATTGAATTACAAGCTTACGAGAGCTGCTACACTACCGCGGGCAAGACTCGCGTGATGTATGCAAACAGTTGTAGTTTTGATTCGTATTCGGTTATATAGAAAATATCAGTTAGCTCTGTCTGAAGTTAAAGCTCGTTGGTTGGTTTAGTCGGTCGAAGACGCAAATGATTCGTTTGTAACGTGGCGGTCATTGTCAGTTCTAAGTTGAACCAGACTTGGGAGTCATTCGCTGCGAGTAATTTGTACTGTAATCAACAACAGAGCGCCAGTCAGTTATACAGTGTGTTAGTAGATGATGTTCAAGAGAGTAATTGATTATCAATGTTCGGTCAGTCAGCCCGGGCCAGGCAGCCGAAAGAAAAATTATCACTTACTATGTTTCGGAGAAATCTACTGTGTGTGTCAAAAATGCCCATATTCTCTTGTCAACTACACGGTTGTACAGTTGATGCACCAAAAGTGAAGCTTTAGAGGTGGCTCTATTCATTGTATCGTTTAAATCAAATAATGAGTCGCTTCGTTTCTTTGTTTGTTTGTTGTTGATCTTGATGTTAAGAAAATAAATCCTCCTAAATCTCAACTGAAGTTTGTCTATAGACAGTAATTTATAAGCCCGCATGTTTTGCAGAGCCACCTTAAAAGATATTTTCGCAGCATCAACTGAAGTTGTAAAATATAGTAACATATAAAGCACCGACTGTTTTGCAGACAAGTAAAAAGATCTCCAAAAACAACGCTAAAGAATTGATAAAGTCTTTTGCCAAAGCTAAAATAAGCAAAATATAGCGGATCCGTTACCAGGATTGATCACGGGTGAAATTTTTATCCATCGAAGACAGTAGACCGGAAGTCGAAAGCTTATGTTTTCAATACTTTTTATCCGAGAAGGCTATATCCAATGTTATCGTAAAATAATCAAATGACGTTAAAGGTTTCATCAAAATTTGGGGTTCAATAATTTAAAAAAAAATTGATTCAAGACAATCAAGAATTTGCTCCGTCCGAGATGAGCCAAATCAAAATTATCAACAGTGGAAAAAATTAAAAGTGAACGTTTACAATATTGTCTGCAAAAGAATCGGCAAATGGTGACTGATATTTTAAAATGATTGAAATTGAAGTAGTTTGTTCATTCCCCAGTCTGAAGCATTTAAGCATTTTATCTCCGATCCAGACATTATGAGCCATGAGTGACCATCCTTCAGTGTTCCATCTCTGTCTCCAAATGAAGTCATTTTTATCCATTCCAGACAATCGTTGTAAAATTATTCCCTACCAAATGCTATTATTAATCATTGTTCAGCCACCATTTGTACTAGCTATCTGACGATTATAAAGTTCTTATCTTTCAAGAATTCCTCCCAATTCGACGATTCTAGTTTGTTCACTCCTCCAGCTTCGCGATTCTTCTTTCCTCCGTGCCAAAATTGAATTCCTGGAAACAGAAATAAATAAGTCCAGGATCAGCAAATGCAGAATTGTTCAAAACTAGTGCATGTACAAAAGCTTAACGAATACAAATACTGGACAGGCTGCGCTTTGCTGTCTTGTTTCAAGATAAAGAGACGCGCAAAGCAAACGACCATTGCACGTGTTCACGAGTGTTCACACACTGACTAACGTTGATACTGGAGTGGCTTTCGGAAGAAAATAAAACGACAGTTTTCTAAAAGTAATGCTTACCTTGGGTTGGAATCGAATGATGACTTATTTCACTCCTAGCAATAAGTCCTTTCAGCTTGAAACATCTTCCATTAGGAGTAAAATTGGCCCTTGGCCGGGCGACCCGTCTTCAATCACCAGCAAACAGTTTAAAATGTGCAAAACTCTTTGATTTCTATGAATATGGATTAGAAACTCTGGCCAATCGCCGACAAACACGGCACAGATCCCAGGCGGAAATTTGTTTGCACGCTTTCTCTGCTAGCGAATCATAAGCCGCGAAAAACGAAAGAAGAAAAAAAACTCGTGCGTTTGTTTCTGCAACTGAGCGACAATCCTTTTTGTACATGCATTCCATTCGGTGTTGCTTAATGAATAAACCTATTTTTTAAAGATTTTTTTCTCATCTTCATGCTCCACTAAAATACAACTTTTTACTCGCAAACTGAGTTCAAATTCTGAAAAATTAAGGCTAAAGTTTAAATGATCTGAACCGGCCACTGACGAGATTGAGGTTAGTCACCAGTCATTTTGGATAACTCGGACTGGGAAATCACATAATTGTGGTGACGTCATCTTTTTCGAAAAATAGTTTTCGTCCACACTAAAACTAAACGTCAGTGTTTTCAAATCTTTTGGTGGACGGAAGGCCTCACCGTATAAATAAAGTTTCGCTTTCAAATTTCTCTGGAGTAGTGTAGACGGTGTCCCATGAAAGATGTCACAGTCAACAACACGTTCAAGTGACTCGGAAAAAAGATTCCTTGGGTATGCTTTAGGGAACCCACAGATGGTACACGGGGTCATGAGTAGTCGGGAGCTGACCAGCAAATTACAAGGGAACACCTGAAGAATATACTGTGTATTCAGTCACAACACGTATGGAAGAACATTGATCATGCAAGAAAAGACTGAAAAAGCCAGGAGATCCGGCTAAGGCACTATGGGGGGACGGGAAGGGAGCGCTCAGAGAACACACTGCGAGCACAGTGTAATGAGAATGGGAAAGTAGATGTATAGGAAAATTAGAAATAAAACCAAAAAGACCCCATGGGGAAGAAACACGAACGACGGTGTAACGTACAAGGAAATGCAAGGAAATGGGCTGCTCGAGAAAAGTGCAAAAGGAACCACCGAGACACAGAGGGTTAGGGGGGGGGGGACTTACAGTGTTAAGTACAATGAGAATGCATTGTGCTCTCAAGGAAAGTGGAAGAGAGCCCATCTTGACCTCTTAAAGGAACGCAAGAAAGATCGCGATGAGAACTCGGTAAAATGTGTGGGGAATGCTCGAGAAAACGCAATGGGGAACGAAAGGTGTTACGGAGGAGAAAATTCATGGGAGAGCGGTGATCCTGGGCAATCAACAGGTCAAAAAATTTGTGCGGTTTAGAGCGGTTTTCAGATGATGCTTGTACAAAAAGGAGTTCTCTGGCTAAACACGAGAGACATGGACAGTTCAGTGAACCAATCGAAAACATGAAGCAAATACATACAGACAACGATTGGTTTCGATCGGTTTTACTTAGTTCTGATTGAATGACGACGTGGCTAGCTCGAGTTTTTAAGCCAATCGATTAACGTATTCATGCAAAACAAAAATCAGTGCGATTCACTTTCGACTGTCAATCGAATGTGTAGTAACCGAAGAGCAGGTTTCGATTGATCTGAGAAACGTAGGGAAACTATAGTAAAAACTACTGTCAGTCGAAAACATACTCAGTAAACAATTATTCTACAAATATATCTTTATTTGATCACTGTGATGACGCCTATCGTTGTCGATAAGAGTACAGACCACGCTGAATCACATTTATCCTGCGAGCTGGCTCACGTTGGGGCAAACGCGCGCGCGGTGTAGCGGCGAACCCGCCGGATCTCTTTGCTCTTCGCCGCTACGGCGCGTGACTCACATGTGAACCTGCTCGCGGGCTCAACCAAATTGGATTTGTTAACTTTGCAATATAACTATAGTTTTTTAGCTGGGAAATCCATTTTTGCAATAATTAACATTTATTTGAATTTCGCCAATTAAGCTTTTTGAAGAAAACATGAAAAAGTGTTTTATAAAAGTATTGTGCGGTTCCTAAGCTTTCTTAAGCCTCTCGAGTAAAACAGACTGGATGTCGATCTATCACTTTCCGAAACCTTTTACATGTGAGAGTTTGAGAAAACTTTCGTAGAAATGATTCTAGCAACAAAAGTGCGTTTTTTATATGTTTCAACAAGTTTATGAGGCCAGGTCCACACCACCCCGGAGGAATCATGGAAATGCGGCTTTATTTCCCCGGTTAAGCCTTCCGTCCAGACTAATCCGTCACGAAAACAGAGCTTTTCCAAAACGCTATTTAACCGGAGGATTTGAAAACACTGGGCATGCGTTTTGACAACAGAGCTTTTCAAAAACGCTGAAATCTCGATAACAATGTGATTTTCCTGACCGAGTTTTCCTCAAACACAAATCCAAAATGATCGGTGATTGCATTTCAACATTTCTCCGGTGTACTGTGAATGGAATATATTTGATGCGTTTTCAGAGAGAAAAACTGTGGACGGAGCCTGAGTTTTCGGGATAGAAAATTGTTTTTTCTAATCTTGTGTTTAAATTCGCATCGATCGCTGTCCAATAAACGCAGTACGCAAGCAAATAAAATTCTTTGAAAAAAATGTTTTATATACAAGATACAAAACTCCAGATAAAAGCTCAGCAGCCTCGGACACTAAAGTAATCGAGATAACCGCAACATATTAAAACTATTTAACTACAGAATTGATATATTTTTAAACTTTCTTTTGCCAGAAATCCTAAAATGCGTTTTATCCTTTCTTCTTTCGTTGTATTCCTTGACCCACTGCGCAATGTAACGTTTCTCGATGTTTCGCGCCTGCACGACGGAGGGAGGGTCCAGCGGATTTTTATGCCTCAAGTCCAGGTGATGGGCGCCATCTTCTATCAGCACGGCAACGAGGCTGTCGGTGATGTTCTGGGTAACCCCGCCTGCTGACCAGGGATCCAGGGCTCCATTGCTAAGTAGGAGAAATAAAGCAACTTTTTTTAATAAGAGCGCAAAAGCAGAGACCGATATATACAGCTATGGTTATTTTTTAAAAAGTGTACAATATTTCGAGTGGCCAAACCAGTCTTCTCGCGTACGATAAGAATTTTACATTGGAAAAGGTGCATTTGAAGCCGCGATTTACAGTGACTATGGTATTTGTCTAATACCGGAAACTACGTAAAATGATCCGGTCACAGTGTACTAACGATAAGGTAAAATAATTGAATCAATGACTAATATGATTCTTCTCCGATCATTGTCAGCGGTTGAATTGCTTGCTTAAATATTCTGTAAGTACAGACTCAAAACCACAAGGCA
>JAHPZR010014659.1:0-7500 GCA_019787425.1 Platygyra sinensis | reverse complement strand
CCAAATTTCAGCCTGGTGTTCTTAATCCATGTGTTCTTATATGCGGGTGTTTACTGTATGTTGCTTCCCCTGGTTTCTTGGTAAAGGGGTACCGGAACTAAACGACTGCGAAGCCCGCGTCACGCGCTACAAGAGAGGGGCTTCTCTCGGCACACTTCACCTGAATCCCAAGCTTGTCTTTCACCCCACCAAGAACAGAACAAAACTACGCTTTCTACAGAAAGGCAATATTGGTGAATTGCTGCACGTAAAGCACTTTTCCATACACTTATACAATGCAAGCTACGCCTGCAGTTACTGACCTGAAAATACCATCCTTCGTCTCCAAGGAATGACACAGCCTGCTGTGACGTGTTAAAGCACTTGGCTTGACCTGAACTGTTGTAATACACGCCAACAGCCTGAGATATGGCCTCCAGAAGTTTGTCACCTTCTAACGATTCGTCTTGTAAGTATTTACAGGCCACCTGAATGTCGACAACGAAAGCGATTATTAATGAGACACAGCCCAGTGGCGGGTCCAGGCCTTGAGTTGAGAGGGGGGGCCTGGTTTTGATTTACTTACTCTGCTGGCTTTACTCCCTTCTGTCATTTCTTCTTTTTCTGCCCAAACTAAGGGGGGACACCCCCAACCTCGTTCCCAGGGCCTTTTCCTTGGCTTGGGGGCCCCAAAGCCAAGGATAAGGCCCTGGGGACGAGGTTGGGACACCCCCACGGGCCCCTCCCCTAGATCCGCCTCTGCAGCCCAGGTAGTTTTATTGCTTGTGTCTTCAAAGACTAAGCGATCCATTTTGAGCTGGAATTCGCAACTTGTAGGCAGTTGCAAGGCGCCCACATTCTCTTCTAACCCCCTCCCCCTTATTCTTTCTTACGTTATGTTGAAAAAACGAATATCCGTCGCACATGTGCCAAAAAAAGGCGGTACCTTAATAGGCCAAGCTGGTAGAGGTTCCAAGAAACTGGCTTTGTATGGATAATCCACTGCAAAAAAGTGTTGTTGTTAGTAGGAATCTCTATGATAAAAAACCCCGATCTTTTTAGGCAAGCAGGCTACTGCGACAGTTTTGAACAAAAATCTCTTAAAAGGAAACACCCGATATCGGTTTGCCCGCTATATTAGGTTTAGAGTCCCAGATTTTGATCGTTGTTCAAGTAACGATTTGTAATGCTCAGACTAGATCGAAATGACCATAATACATCACAGGAAAACTGTTTAGTTTTCATTACATGTCTGAAGATTTTGCGTCAAACTCTAATCTAGTATAAGAAAATATGGCTTCAGTGCGCTATACATAAATTCCTATCTTGCAATCCTTTCACAAATTTACTTGTGTATAATTAAATCAGAAACGGCTGGCTTCTCTGACACAACTTACCCATCGCTAAATTGACCCAGGTCTCGCTCAGCCAGTACTCTAACTGAGTCGCGTTGTCTTGAGTTTTCAGAGGCGAGCACAATTTAAATATCTTTGATAACGTTTTTCGTCCACTAGCTGCAAGAGAGAAGAAAGAGTGGCTTTCGCTTTGCTCTATTTGTCACGCAAGAGCGTAGCGTTGCGTGACAGAGAGAAGGCCAGAATTGGACCAGGCAGCCTAACATAGAACGCATTTTCCAATGCATTTCGGGTGATTTTGACGTTAAAGACTATATTTTATCTATTACCTGTTTTTCCATAAGTTTTGACAATATTCCAAGACTTTTTCACGGAATCTACGCACACATCCCCTCCATCACGATGGAAATCTTGGGTGACGATTTGGTAAAACTTCTGCAATTTAAAATCCGAGAAAAATAGTCTTGTAGAATTCCGTACACGGCTCCCTCAACATCTCCTTTTGTTTTGCTTTACTTACGGTGTACTAACCCGAAAGTTAAAAGGGAGAGGAGACGCGGACTAAACTAGAAACAGCACGCGCTATTCCTCATGGGATACCGATCTTACCTCGCAAGGTGTCAGGCCTGTGAATTGAAGAATTGGCGCAGATGCAGCGAGGGCCCTGAATCAGATAAACAACAGAATATATTTACATAACGTTTTTAAAAATATATTTTCTGGCAATACAGAAAAACTGATTCAGAAAGGTATTTAACCACCTACCCTATAACAATGTTTGGATACTTCATTCGAAACCATGAAGCCAGCATACCTAAGAATTCAAAAAGAATTCTTTAGGCTTCCAATATTTCACAGCTCACAACGTAACACATAAGTTTTATTGTTCTTCACACTGATCAACCCAAAGTAATGTAGAAAAGTAAAGCAAACGAATTCCTACGAAATAGGATACTCTTTAGGGCATATCGGCAAAAATGAACGAAAAGTTACCTTAAACGAAATTTCGGAAAAATTTTCTCGAAATTCCGCAACACTATGGTTCGCACTGCTACGAAATCTCGCTCTACTTTGCCAAACTCTTGACTGCATGTAAGTTAACAGGCCTCTTTGTGGAATTTAAAGCGTGCCGAGATTTCGGAAGTCAGCTTACCAAAAAGGTTCTAACATTTAACGCGTTCGTTGGAATTTTCGCTTGTCTGAACAGCAGAGTCTTTCATGCAGGCTGTTGCACACTACATCGTGAGATGAAAGAAATATTAAAATGAAATCGTCCTACTCAACAACGGGAGTGGAAGTTCTCTGGACGCGATAGACATCTACCGTCCAAGATTCACTTTCTGGTGAGCGAGAGGGAGCAGGTTCTTTTGTACCGTAAATTCTTTTGGGTACATTAGTTGAATTAAATTAGTTCTTACCACCGTATGAGCCTCCAAAGGCGACAACTGGACTGTCACTTGCTCCAGGAATTGTATCCTGTGAAATAAAAATATTCAGCATGACAGGGGATCTAGCTTGGGCGCCCTCTCCGCCTTTGCGAAATGGCGGAGAAGGGAGAGAAACTGACTAATAAAACAGTTGGTTTTAATTCTGTGGTTTACATAATTGTCAAACTCGATCGGACTAAGCCTGTACACTAACGGGTTCATCGGTTAGCTTAACTCTATCAACAACCAGAACCTCACTACTGCGTAAATAAGCAATACCCCGGAAGATACCAAGTTTAAATTATCTAACCAGATTAATACTTAAAGTTCTTCTGTCATAAATCATGGGACAATTTCGTTAGATTTGAGTCGTTTCGAAACCCCCACCTCCGTTGCGTGACGAGCCAAAATAAGGAACTTTAGCCAACTACGACGGTAATAGACTCTTTGCATGAATGGCGTCTAAATTTCATTAGTATCACCCAACTAGTGGACTAATGCAAATCCTGCATTTTAATTGGCTACGCTACTAGGGGACTAATAGTAATAGTCATCGAGTAGCGAAATTCACCGGTTTTTCTTTCGTTTTTTTCCCAAAATAAATATTTCTTCAACTTGCATTTGCTAACTTTATTATTGCCTTTTCTGTCCGACTAGTTGGGTGATACTAAAACAATTAGACCCTTCGCCCTCAAGGGCCACAGGTCAATAGCCCATTCGGCTTCGCCTCATGGGCTATTGACCCGTATCCCTTTCGGGCTACGGGTCTAATTGTTAAATAACAATACTTGGTACATCCATAGCCTCACACTCATGTGAAATTTCCTTTGTCTTGAAACATGAACGTGAGGCTAAGGATGTACCAAGTATTGTTATTCAAATTTAGGCGCCATTTATGCAAAGGGTCTATGGCAACGAGTACGCTACCAAACAAAAGGTTCAATGAGAAAAACAATAGCTGTGTATGTCCGTTATAAAACTTTGTACATTTCTTTGCTGTCATCTGCAAACAACAACGTGAAATGACTAAGTTCTGCGTCTTACGGAGAACGCGAACAACGGTAGCTAGTTTTTCGTATTTTCATTTGGAATGGAACACTGGAGTTCCGTTTTTTAGCTTGAGCAAGTTCCGAGATCGATAGGCGCACTGAACAGATCCAGAAGCGATTGCGAAATTCGAAAGCAGAATCTTTCCCTTGTCTCCTCCGCAGCCGTTTTTTGGGATGTCACGCAATACTCTTTGAGGGAGCGTAACGTGACATCCCAAAAAACGACCGCGGAGAAGACTAAATATGGCCCGGATCGCACTAGAACCAATTTTGTTTATATAAGTAAAGGTCCGTTTACACAGGCGATTTTTGTCGCGGCAACTCGATGCAATTTTTGTCGCACTAAAGTTGCAACAAGTTTCAAACATGTTCGAAATCCCTGCGATATCGCGGCGACAAATCGCACTGAAAATCGCACCTGGTTTACATGTGCGATTTTGGAATTGCAACTTAAGAGCGACAAAAATTGCATCGAGTTGCTGCGACAAAAATCGCCTGTGTAAACGGGCCTTAAGGAATCTGTCACCAAGTGGCGTAAAATACGTGCGACCCCCAGTTTCAAGACGCCGGTTTTTTGTAGATTGCCAAAATTCCGCCAATTTTGAAAGAAGCCGAAGTGCTGCCTCGAAGGCTTCCAAATTTTGGTAAAGCAAACAATTTTGTTTTCTTGACCATTAAACTGTCATATTTCTTCAAACATGGCTGGTAAAACTGTCACTTTTCTTAAAACATGGCTGGATAAAATTACCGCGGGCAAAAATAACTTTGTTCGGCTATGTTTTTTTTTTTTTTCATGTTGGCGCTGATGCGACCACAACCAAAAATTTGGAACTTGCGAAATTTTTTCCAATTATTTTATTTTTATTATTTGATTATTATTTTCCTCGCCAAAAATTATTTTAATCAAACAAAATTGGCTTTAGTGCGGCTTGAGGCGTTGTCCTCGGTGTCGCCGTCGTCACTGCTTAAGTTCCCTTATGTTTACCTTAAGGTGACGAATGAGAACAGCAAAGTCTGCCAACGCTTGTTCCGATGTCAAATATCCTAAAAATTGTGGTCCCTGAATTAAAAATAAAGAACAGTTAATATCCCCCAAAACAGAAATGTCCTTATGAAGTAATCAGATCAAGGTCGATCAAAGGAAACTACGTGCAATACATTGTTTCGATGATAAGACATGAAATTAAACAGTCATAACTGGCTACCACCATACATTTGACAAACTCTCCACCAACCTTGTAAGATTCTTTTCCAAACGGTAGAGATTTGCCGTAGTATCTATGCTCTGCAAATACTAACATCGCTTTGAACTCGTCAGCAATGTCCCACATGAATCCCTGCGCAGAAGAAGACATAAAGCAATTTCTACCCATGTTTCTTTAACTCGATCCTAGAATTGAAGTCAGTTTTATTTAAAGTTTACACGGGGCTGATTTACTGAGGAAGAATGTCGACGTTCACGCTCCCCTTTGCCTCTGGAAAAATTGAAATTTGATTTCTCATTCAAGCCTCAACTTTTCTAGTCACAACTTCTGGAAGAATGAAGAAATCAGCATCACAGAGAATCTTTTCCAGAGTTTATTGGAGATTGCACCACAGTTTGGTAATACAGCATCTTCGGGTCTGTTGACGGTCTAACCATGAATTAGCAAGTGACATAACAGCTTCAAAGCAAGTACTTTCTAATTTTCTGATTCCCTAATGTTCCCATGATACTAAGGAGAAGACCCCCAGCTTTTCCCACAGTTCCAGTCCCCTAATGACTATCATGCTACAGCTCAGGACTGGGGACGAGTCAGGATTCAAGTCCACACCCTCTCTCTGATCCCCTCTGAGCTGCACCTCAATTAAGTTAACCAGGATACTTACTGTGTTATTAGCAAACCAAGTGATATCTCCTTCATTTCCAGTGTAGAGAAAAATCGGTTCTCCCTTATCCCATTTTTTCATGGCGACAAGATACCGTTGCAGAAAGGTTCGATTGTTGTTAAAGTTGAAGTGATCCAGCTGCGGAAATAAAAAAGAAATTGTTTCACTTCAGCAGGAAAGGATTCCAATTATCCACAGTTAAAATTCATGTTGAAGGCCCAAGTCCACAAAAAGCCGGAGCAGTTTCCTGAAAACGCATCAAATTTACTCCGTTCTCATTATGCACCTGTCAATTGAAACCCCCACCCCCCCCCACCCCGGGGAAGTATGGGGCATTGATGGGGGTTACTAAGGGTTTTGGCACCTTTTTGTGTCCGAGGGGGTGGGGGATTTGTTGTTTTTTGTTGCATCAGTTTTGCCCGTGGGGTGGGGGATTAGTAAGGTTTTGACATTCGTGAACGAGCGAGGACTGAGGCGAGTGAGTCGTATCCATGTGCTTTCTCATCCCCAAAGGCGGTTTCAAGACGGACGACATTAAGGATGTTCGCACCCATTGCTACTGCGCATCTCTAGTGCGCACGCTATTCATTGGTCACGCGTGTGCCACGTCATTTTCAAGCGCACGCACGGATTTGAAAACTCAACAAAATATAGGGCTGATGACCTTTGCGTTAACTGTGTGCGAATATTTTTGTTGGATGCTCGGTGACCCCCACTTTTTTTTCGGCAGATCACTTCCTTTTCTGATTCTTTCCATTATACTAAAAAACAAAGAAAATCTCTACGTGGGAAGTTTTAATTATTTCTTATATACTATTCAAATAGGGCCGAATTGGTACGTGGATACAGGTGTGCGTAACTTAGAAGTTGTCATTTTTAAGGCTAATTCTAGTTGATTTAATGACATACGCAGCAAAGATCTATCAAATAGGCCTATATATGCTGTTTTAAGCACACATAACTTAGATATGATTCCTCAACTTAAATATATGCCGATAGTAATGAATCCGGCCAGAATCGTCTCGAATGACTGGAAATCCTAGAAATGCTATGGCCCGGGCTGCGCCTCATCTTCAAAACGAGTTCGGTGACGCCCCGATTTTTTTTACGTTTTTAATCTAATCTTATCATTTTCTACCTGCAGTCAAAGTTTTAAAAAAAACTGTGCGTGGGAAGTTTTTGGGCGCGAACGTCCTTAAGGTATTGTGTTGATTTATATTTTTTCTAATTAAACTGAGAGCTCAAGAGTTATTTATTATAGTTTTAAAATCGATTAAGATGAAGTAAAATTAATATTCTAAAGATTGATGGTATGTTTCTTGCGTTGATTTTCAGTGGATATTTCAATGATTTTTGCTTGTTCGAAGTCGAGCGCCGATTTCATGTTTAATATTCCAACTCATTATCAATTGAATTGTTTATTGTTTTATTGAGCTTTGGGTCTTGATATTCGACTAGCGAGGATACACGGCCAAATAGCCTTTCCAATCATTTTACTTCTTTAATTTCTTTGCTTAATATAAAAGCTCTTTTAAATTTTCTTTGAGTTGGAATTGCTGATTCTCAACACACGCGCAATGAACTCAAGCAAATAGTGAATTGCGAAAAAGAATCCAATTCCATCGGGACCCATCGGTTTTCCACTGCAGTATTTTTTATCCCACCCTGTAAAACAAAGATCACAGTTTTTGTGGAGACGATGACATGGTTTGTCCCAGGGGTGGGGGAATTTTTTCACTTTACTTGGGGTTTAGAAAGAAAACAGGGCCCATGTATATGGGGCATTATCACATTTTTTTTCTACTCCAAGGCTAATGCCCC